>JAGXCT010034845.1:0-32797 GCA_022495035.1 Philopotamus ludificatus
GAATAAGCATCCCATTTCTATTCCTTTGAATGTAAATGAAAACATTTTTCTTAGTTTCCAATTTCTACATGTATAATTGTTCATTGTCGATTATTCGCAATCTACTACAAATTAGAAATTTACTTCTGAGATAGAAAATGGAATTCAATGACGTCCAAGTTTATCGGAATCCGTGGTTAAGTTTCCCAAAGCGTTTGAAAGCGATATTACACGAGCTACTTAAGAAAATCTAATGTCTGAAACGTCTAAAGCGGTCTATTTAATTTAATTATTCGTCATTTTTGCGAAATTGTTTCATTTAGTCCTTGATATTGAAACCAATTATGTCGTAACTACGGGGGATGGCTTTGAGTAATTGAGCAATGAAGTTTGAGCACTCCACGATGGAACAAGTTGTGTGTAATTGCGCGCAATTATTTCCCGCAATTTGTTTCGGTTCGGGTCATTTTTTGAACACACTCGACCTTTATGATACATTTATTAATAAAAGAAAAACATGAAAATTTTTACATTGGAAAATCTCATTATACATTTCGCCCCCTTATCTCACGAAAGGATATAATTTCGTGAGGTCCGTCAGAAACACAACCCTTATTTATGAACTAAATTGGATTTCTCACAACATGTTTTTTTTTAATAACGATCGTATCTTTACAAATATAATCCGCGGTTTTATCAAGATCGTGGCCCTAGCTTTATTATTGATCGCACATTTTTAAATGCCTTTGCTACGTGTTTCAGATCAGATTTGAAAATTTCATAAGTTATTTATTTGATTATAATGCGCACTGTACTTTGCACTAGCAATATGATGAAGCGTCGCATGACGTAGTACGTGTAACTTTGGGCGATATTAAAAAGTTATACCGAATTTTGGCGAGAAATGCGAATGAGAAAGTTTAAATTAGTTTTTAAATTCATGGCTAGTGTGCGACGGCGTCGCCACCTACATTTAATAAATGCAATTTATAAATTACCAAATATCCGAACCGCGGCGCCTCTGGCGGACTAATTTGTAATTACGCAATTATTTATTTATTTTGCATGGCGGAAAATGGGAAATCGTTGGATATTTTCATTTTATTTTCACGCAGCGAAATATTCAGTAATCAAACACAGTACGCTCTCGCACAATAGATGTTATGATGCGTGAAATTGTTCAATATTTTCTTTTCACATTTATTTTGCGCAGATCATTTCCCCGGTTCGAAATGCGTAGTAGCGTCTTGTAAATACGGAATGTTCCGTTTATATCATTTTATGACAGTATTTTAATTGAAAGAACATTTCAAATATTTCTCTAGCTTATCTCGGTACTTGCGACTGGCTATTTTTAGTTTTTTATCTCCGGGATTTGTGTTGACCGGGAGAAAAAAAATATTGGATTTCGGATTAGTCTATCGTTTATAACGATACATTTTTAAAACAAATACTTTCAATGTACAATGTAATGTAATATTATCTTGATATAAAAATAAATTTATATGTAAAGGGTATGAACAAATATGTTCATTTTTAATAAACACCCTGTATAAAGTGTGCTCATTTGTTTTTTTGACAAAGAGATGAGCTCCATAAAATGACAAAAGCTTTATACACATGTGCGCCATTATTATTTTTATCTGTTCTCATCAGCTGCTGGAAGAATGAATGGAAAATCCGGAAAAATTGCCCACTGAAAGTTAAAAATCTCCAAGAAAGCTCATCGGAGTGCACATGAAAAATATTAGCCGTTCATGGATAGAATTTTCTCTTATATAATATCGCGAATATTCTTATTATTAATTAATATTATGATATACACATTAATCAAGGGATGAAAAACCTTTTAATTTTGTAATACCGCAATCGTAAAATTTTCTTCAATCAAATGCAAATGTTTCAACGGGATCTAAAAATATTATATCTGTATTAAACTATTCACAGCGGTCCTCAACATATATACATAATTGATTACTGAAAATTCTTCTATTTTCTTTTGCTGATACAGAATTTTGTAACATATAACTTTACTATTCCTAATGTTATAATACAAAAACGGCGTTTTGGTAACATTGACGAGATAGTCTTTAACGCCTCTGGAGATAAAACGCCATACCAAAATTGCGTTCCAGAAACGCTTCAAAGATTGGAAAAATAAATTGATTTTTTTTTTCATTTATAATTTAACTCTTCGTGAGATAAGAATTATTGAACAAGCTCAAATTAATTTAATATCTTGTATTTAAAAAAATGTTTTTTTACATTGCAGATGATAGTATTCCATGAAGCGAAAGGACCATTCCTTGAGGAATTCCATCAGTGTGTGACTCACGGTTCTTATACGTACCAATGGCAAGAACAGCTCTATGCATCCTCTTCTATTTTCTTCATGTTCGTACTTCCTTTGTTAGTCTTGCTAGTAACGTATGCAGCTACCTTTATAACCATTTCAAGTGAGTACGCAAAAATTAGCATAATTATACATATTTACATATATTAAACTGTATTAAAAAATATATTTTAAATCGTATTATACAGGGAGTGAAAAGGTGTTTCGAGAAGAAGTCGCCGGAGGCAGAAGGCCAGACCTTAACAGAAGAAGACTGATCCACCGCGCTAAAATGAAATCGCTGCGGATATCCGTAGTCATAGTAGTAGCATTCGTAGTGTGGTGGACACCCTACTACACGATGATGATAATATATATCTTCCTCGATCCAGATAAACAAGTACGCACGTCTAATCCACTCGGATAGCAAGTGATAATAAATAAAATTGATTGCCGGGCGTTTTATCGTTGCAGATAAGTGCAGAGCTGCAGTCCGGAATATTTTTCTTCGGCATGTCCAACAGCCTGGTGAATCCCGTAATATATGGCGCCTTCCAAATGTGGCCGGGGAGGAGGGACAGATCGCTAGGGAGCCAAAGGTCGGTCGATAAATTCTCACATTGATCATATATTCGCTGACACGAACCCAAAAAAAAAACTCTATTACACCAAATAATCCATTGTAATGTATTTTTTAGAAGACATTCAGATGTGGATAGGGCGCTGTACAGGTAATATTGAATATTTTTATTTCTGTGTTGAACAAGGGACACTTTTCCAGGTCGCAATTACTTAACATTTTCCGCGCCATATCTTCCGTCGTAATATCTATGTATGTGCAGTTTATACAGCGGTCGTGCAATTTCCGCGGACGTTAGGGCTACAGTGGCTTGTGCATGCATAATGTTGGATGTGTATATGTTTTTTTGTAATATAATTTCGAGGTCTCTACATTTGATTTTACGGGCATGTCTAATGATGATGAAAAAACGTAACAAAAATATGCAAATTACGGCAATAATTTTGCGTTTAAATGTAAATTTAAATGTGTTTTCATGTTTTCTTTGTTAGCAACTCAATTATTTAATATCCGCCATTTTATTTTTCATTTAATCAATATTTTTTATATTCAAACTCATGGAATATATCGTTTATTGTGTCCCTGGAGATGATTAATGGCTCCCTTTGGCTTATTTATATTATGACTTCTTGGATGTTTGTTCACTTCCCTGCGATCTTTTGACATGCTTACAGGCTTAACACTCAACTAATATTTTTAAGAAATTTAAAAGAACGTTTCTACGGTTAAAAAAATAATATGTGATATTAAAGAACATAAATTTAAATTAAAAAAACTACAAGGGGGCCAAAAATATGTCATGGGGCTGTATATATTAGTTATAATTTTTACACGGTAGCATCTGAAATAGTGAAATGCAAAAATAATCCATTGCTATGAACTAGAATCATTTTTAACGACCACCACATATTTTTTAATACTCTTATAGCATCTAGCAACAGTGATCGTGAACCTTTTAGAGAAGTGGGTCTATTTTTTTAATACTAGCCAGTGGTCACTAAGTCATTTACGTCAATTGGAAATCTTTATTAATAAAAATACAAAACTCATCGAAGAAAACAAATTTTCACATGAACATGTGGACCCAAACATCGTTAACCGATCCGTCACGGCGGCTCGAAAACAACCGAGGCGTCCAAAGGGGGTCTATCAGAGACCCCAAGCATTTAAGTCTAGTTATTAATGAATTCTTCATCGATATCTTGACTTTTTAAAAAAAAATGGATTATTATGAGAATAAAATAGTTATTCATGATATGCTTCATAATTTGGTCGATATTTTTGATTTTTTAACAATCAATATGACGCGTAAATGACACGCGCACTCGGCGATGTCTTACCGCAGACTGAGTACACGCCATCGACTACCGCGACCGCCGAATTTTCGCGGCACGTATCGCTAGTACGTTTCACTCACACTTGGCACATTGTACCGAATGCGAGCGAGAAAAAACATCGCACCAGTGGCAACAGAAGCGATTATTATACTTTTTTAGACAAATACAAAAAATTTGCGAGATGTGGGATTTATATTAAAATAAAAATAAAAAAATACTTGACTACCAAATACAGTGCACTCTCGATTATCCGGGTTAATGCTGGGGAGGATAATCACGGATAGTCGAGAAACACGGATAATCCGAATCATCAAATTTTTATTTTATTTTCGAATATAATATCATATATACAACTTCGGCAAATAAAGTAAAAATATATTGTTTTATCATATATACGAACTTAAAATACTTGAAAGTTTACTATGTACACGAATTAAAAAAATCCTGTTATTTTCATTTTGTTTTGAGATTTTTTTTTTTTATCGAGCTCTTGTTTTCCACTTTGAAATATTCTTAAAGCTATTACATTATTATAGTCAGTTTCCCTTTGTTCGGCGTAATCTAGCAATGTTTCAATACAATTCAATGCCTTTTCATGACTACTGGTATCTTCTTCGCTTATAGTATTAATGTCATTTTCTTCCTCTTGAGTAACAAGAGAAACGATAGGATCGTGCACGTTCAAAGCCTGGATCGAGCAAAATCATGATTGAGCCACTCCTCTATGTTTTCCATATCCGCGTCTTCAAAAAAATTTAAAATTTCCAATAATCCACACATTTCAGATACAAAATTTTCTTCATTCTCTTTCGAATCCATTAAATCTGTTTCTATGTCAGGAAGAATCTTTCTCCATGATCGAACGAGTGTTACTGGTTTTACTTTTGACCAAGAGATCAAGTGCTTCCATCCCGTACATGCATGGCATCAATACGTCATTTTTCCAAAAATTATCAGATTATCATCTTCCTCGACAAAAAGAGTTTTCAAAGTTTTGACGATAAAGACCTTGTTCATTGATGATGATATAACACCTTGGTCCATGGGTTGAATCAGTGATGTAAAATTAGGGGCAAAATTTTGTAACCATAAGTCCATCGTTTGTCTTCAAGCCTTAGCTTTCATTCCGGATGAGAAGAATTGTATCTATTAACAAAACTGCTTTCTGTGGCAATCCCTTATTTTTCAAAAATAATCGCACTTCTGGGACCCATTTCTTTTTGAACCAATCTTCGAAAATTTTCCTGTCCATCCATGCCCCTTTCTGACCATAATAATCGACGGGAAGATTTTCTATTTCAGTTCCCTTAAATGATCGTGGTTTTTTTGCTTTTCCAATCACCAAAAGTTTCATTTTATGAGTTCCTGATGCATTTTCCACAGCGCATAACAATTATTCTTTAGACGAGTTATCAAATCGGGGCAAACTTTTCCATCAATCCAGAAGCTAGCGTTTTTTTTTATTTGGTAAGCTTGCTTCCAGGTACGAAGCCAGTTTTCATCTGCATTATAGAGGAGAATTTGATCAGATTTACCCGAAATTTTCTCTTTACCGATATTCTTGAAATTCGACATAGAATTTGTCAGCAGCTTCAGCATTTGAACTGAGACGTTCTTCCACAGAAAGGTTAGCTGACGAAGCCCGGTATTAACTGTTTGAACCTCGTCATCCAGCCTGACGAGGCGTTAAACTTTCTTTTGAGTCCACAGATTCTCGTGAAATGTCTTTTCTTCGATGCACATTTGGCCGCTAAGGTGGTATTTCCCTCTGCTCGTTTTTTGATTCCAAATCTTCCGAGATGTCGACGTTTTCATACTCTTTCTTTCCGAGGAAGGACCACAGAACTATCACAATCTCTAACCAAACGCCTCCTGACTTATTTTTTTTGTTTGGGCTATATATAAACAGTTTGAATACCAATTATATATTCTTCGGAAGAGGTTTGCGTGGATTCTCCTTTTCAGTCTCCTGCGGGCCAGTATGAGTTTCTGTTTTATCGTGAGTACAATTTTCTCTCGTTTTTTGTTAATCGTTCTTTCTCCATTTTTTAAACGGTACATAGATGCTTGTAGGTAAAGTGAATTTTTTTGAGATTACATATACAACAAGAGAAAAATAATATTACACAGAAAGAAATTGAAATAATCAAACATATGTGTGTAATGAAAATCTGCTCTCTGTAAGACACTTCTTCACTGCTAGGAAGCAAAGCAACTGAATAAACAAACTACGAAAGACATTTGGAAAGGGACCGAAGATTTCGTGAACATTAGATTTTTTAGAACAAACGAAGTCCCGAGAGCTCACAAATATGGGCAATAAATATCGGTAAATAGCAGGGCGACGGTTCTGTATTGTCCCTGGCAAAGTATTTCAGGACAGGCAACGCTTGTATTCAAGATCTGGTCATTAATGCGTCTTATAATCATAATAGAAAAAAATCAATCAAAATATTTTCAGGCACGGATAACCCGCAAACCGGATAATTCATGCCCGGATAATTGAGAGTACACTGTAGATCGCATCGGTACAGCTAGGTTAATATAGTATTAGCGAGTAGCTTAATTGACATAAAAATATTTTGTAATAATTCCATACGTTTCCATACGGACTACTTTTGAAAATTCCTTATACTTCAGCAATCAAGATTTTTTTTAAATATGTTTTTCCACACTATGATTCTTTGAAATTGAATTTATTCCATTTATAAATCATAGCTAACTCTATTGTTCCAAATTTCTTGGATCAGTGTTTGACCCGTGGATCATAGGTTCGCTATCACTGATCCTCACTTACCCGTAATACCTACCAGTTAAAATAAATGAAAATGATGATCTTTTTATTTTATGTTGTTAAAATGGTCCACAATTAATAATACAATAATTTATTCAAATTTGTTTTTTTATTATTACGATCATGTAAAGATATGCCCGAAAAAATTGATATTTGGATCAAATATTATTTTTTATACAATTATATAGTTCATTTGTTTTTTTTTTTTTCATTAAATAATATATACATTCTAATTGTTTAAAAGTATATACAACATAGCTATCATTATATGTTGAATAAAAATTAAATAATAGTAATAAATCATCCTTCCAGGTATTTTTAGGACGCCCAATATTTCACGAATCATTCGTCATAATATTATATTAAAATATTTCATAGTCATGTATAGTATATACATAGATACATATGTTTCATTGCTTAAAATTATAATGTATGTAGCTTGTCATTTCAGTAGATGTAAAAATAATATATATTTTAACAAAAAAAATAAGGAAATTCTGGCTTTCTCCATTTAGTTGTTAAATTAGCATTGAAAAATTATATATTGTTTAGATTTGATTTTGCTTATTTTATTTATTTATTATATTTTAGCATTGAAACGACACATTATTTATTAATGTGTTCATTATTGTTAGTTTAAATTTTTCAGCCGATTCTATTCATATGGATTATCCCAAATCTCCACTATTTAATATTTAAATTTCAATCAAACAAATTAGTGTATTTTTGTATGATAAATTATACTTGCTGTATTATTGAATACATTTCTCATTTTATTAATTTCAGGGAAGGCTCGATGATGAACCACCGCAGCACGATGACGCAGGCATCCATCATGCGTCACAACAGCTCCAGAATAGTTGTAGATCGAGTTCCACTGAAACTACATCCCGACGCCGACTGCATAGGCGAGGAAGATTCCAATTTAATTAGTTTAGAACACGAACAACTGTCGAGAAACATTAGCCGAGAGTTTAAGCGGCAGTCGTCAGTCAACAGGGTTATAACATCCAAAGTGTTAAACAAGTGCAAGATGGGTGTGATAAACAATCACCAGAACAATAACAAAATTACTAATTCAAACGGCACCGTTACGAGAGTATAATATTAAAGAAGCAAGCTTTGTACAAACTTGCTTTACGTTAATTTTACAATTTATATAAACATTATTATTGTGATTTTGTGTACTAACGATACTTAACGGCGAAACTTTGTGTTTGATACAAATTAACTCTTCGGGAAGACGATAATAATACACGCTTTTAATTGTACCGTACTTATATTTACTAATATACCAAAAATTAATTTTAAATTATCCATTTCGATGCATCGCTAAACTCTGTACAATGAAAATGTTATATTTTCCTATACAAAAATGATCAAAGGGACCTTACAAAAGGATTATTCTTAACCAAAATAAGGATTTGGCGACTTATCTCCGTTAATCCCCTCTTCGAGTTGTAAATGTAATGGAAAAACCACTTCAGATATTATTATTTTTAGATAATAAATATATCATTGTGTTTTTAGAATATCGTATGAAAATACAAAAAAAATACTGAAAATATTGCAACGTTCATTTACAAAAATCAACAGTTTATATTAATATTTAAATCAACGGTTGCAAAATCAAAATATATTTTTTTTAATATTAAATCCTTATCGCTTTTCAAGTTATACAGCTTTAGGTTACACAAAATAATTTTTAAGTATCAATAACATTGTGATTTATATTAATAATAAGCCAAATCTTATATTTCTTAAGTAAAAATATAAACTGATTCTCGTCACACCACCCAAGCCCGAAGGGTTAAAATATTCATATTTTCATGTATGTATGTGTTGTATGTATCTATGTACATCTGTAAAGATCTAACGATAAGTGTTATAACATTTCAACCTTGTTATAATATTGATATATGCATTTATAAGTGTAGTCTACGTTAATTTTTATACCAAATACAATTGTTAGTGTAACATGTAAATAAAATCTATTAAAAAAATATATGTGTATGTCTACTACTTATTATAAATGAAAGGTGTGCCTTATAAATATACAGATGTAAATTAATGTAAGACAAATTGACAAAAATTGAGTTATATACAAAGTGACGGTCACCCTGAAGAAACTTCTTTCCGTTTTATTTTCTTTTGTGCACGATACGTAAGAAATAACTTTTATTATGTACTTTGATAGGATATTTTTCGTGATAAAAAATGTAAACAGCTTCCAATCAGATGGGATTGTGCTAACTTATTGTGAAACCAATGAGTTTAATTAAATAAGCATTATTGTAATAACCATAAATTTGTGAATATAAAAGACCTCTACAAGTACCGATAGAATTTTTTTACATATTATGCAACGTGATATTCATAAATCTGTTCCTTAAGTCCACAGTGAAGTTCAAATAACAACCGAGACTACATTTCACCAATAATCATGTCAAGGAGAATTATTGAAGCATATCAAGCAATAGCATCAGTAAAATGATTAGAGAGGGTAACTGATGAAGATGAGAGACTGATGAGGGTGGTGAAGATGACTTTTCGACGAAAACGAATTTTATTTAGTAATATCTAGTACAGTGGTTCTTAACCGGGGTTCGATCGAACCCCAGGGGTTAGGTGAGTCAGTCTCCCGGGTTCGGTGGAGGTCAAAATACACACCCGACTTATTGTAGGATATTTTTCGTCGCTCGCTACTTGTCACTCGTGACTCGTTAAAAGAAGATAACGCCTTAGTGAAGAGAACTAACGAATACCGAGACAAACCCCCTCCTACTTGCCTGGACACAGTCGAGAGGGTAAAATCCGATACCAACATGGTAGAAGATGTCGTCCATGCCGTAATGGCCAAGAGAGGAAACTCTTTTGCAAAAACCCCGCATGCCGAGGCTGACTCAAGTTACATGATTATGGACGCGAAAGGGGAGCCCTCACCTCACGCGTGAGATTCAGGTTCCTTTGGCCTCGACTACCATGCGAGAGTTTGGTAAGGCCCATGCCCTCAGCGAGTGAGAGCCTTGTGGCTGGCAAATGATGATGATGATGATTATGAAAAATGATACGACGTATGATATAAGGTTTTGGTGAACGCGCATATGAAACTGGTGGGGTTCAGTACCTCCAACAAGGTTAAGAACCACTGATCTAGTAGGATGGTCTAAGAGTAAGCAGACGTTACCGTAAAACTTGTCTTAGGTGCTGATAACCTTTTCCATTATCATTAATTGTATTTTACGAATATATAGAAAAGCTTTTCATTGGTAAAATGAATAAGAAACATCTATAGGGTTTGATCATTGTCATTTTGTTTATAAATAAATAGAAAAAAATATGCCGTATAAGTGTAGGTATCTGTATAAGAAAATATCCTGGAGAGGAGAATTCCGAGACGAATATTTAGTAGCCATATTCGATGACGGGGAATGGCATATCCGAAGCAAAGAGAAGCTATACCGACTATACAAGGATATACCGATCACAGGTGTTGTCAGAGTAGCCAGACTCGATGGGTTGGTCACCTTGTCAAGGATGCGAGACAGTCAGCCGCCGAAAAGGCTTATGGTTAACAAGGCTTCCTGTGCTCGGAAGAAAAGAATAACAAGGTTGAGGAGGTTGAACTGTTTACAGAAGGACCGGATAAAATGAAGATGGGTGTTGGACGAGACCGGAACTATACAATATTTAGAGGAATATATTCCATCTGAAGATTATATAGGAGGCTGCATCAGTAGGTAAAGGAGCAGTCAACAGAGTTACCCAGAGCAGTGTGCTAAAATGATTGAGGTAGATGGATATAGCCCCGAGTTAGTTTTCAATACCAACCAAGTGGAAGAAAACCCTGTCCCTCTTTCGTTCCAAATGTAATCCGAGAAGGTTTTCAACTTGGCAATAAACTAGAAAATCATTTTCTCATTAATGATTCAGATTCTAAAAGAGCTTTCAAATTTCAACGTGAAAATTGTGTATCTGCATATCATGAACTCTAAAAAAATGGTTAAATCAACATGTAACGACGGTGAATTTTATGCTAATTTTGTTTGTAAAGAATCATTGTCTTCAACAAATACATCTGATGCATTGATTATCTCTTCTAGTGATTTCAAACCAGTTCACAAATCATACCGAGCAATGTCATATAGTGACGATAGTTATTATATGTAAAAATAATTGTTATTTAATGCAATAAAAATAATTTTTGGTATATTTTATGTTGTGCCGCTATAAAACCATTTTTCCATGGGTGTCAAGAATTTTATGCGGTTTTCTCTGAACGTATCTATCGCATAAAATAGACCTGGTTGTTACATTATTTACCATTTTAAATTTAGGGAATTAATCTTCAATTTTTATATGACATCATTTTTTTTCATGGGTTTTGGTGGAATATACAATGTCTCCGGTCTTGATGTGGGGCTCTGCCACCTGGAAGGCATTACACCATCTCCACTGGTCCTGGTCTTCCTCCTTTCAACTGCCCAACTTCAGCAAAAACGCCTCCGCCTCAACCTTATATTATATCATATTAAAATCATCAGTTTTGCATATAGTACAGTGAACCCTACTATAACGTTTCCTCTAAATTGCTTCTTTCTACAAAATGCTAATATTTTCGAGGTCAAATTATATATTTCGTAAATATATAATACATTGCCCAGCAAAATAAAGTCGATGCTCTTTGGTTGACAAACATTTTGTTGACAATAGTGATTGAGAGGAAACGTTATAGGAGGGTTGACTGTATTACATAAACGTGTGCGACAAAGCTAATAATCATTTGCAATCTTCCGACTTGGATTCAGTTGGGAGGGTAAAATTCGATACCAACAGTGGTAGAAGATACACATCCAATGCCAACAATGGTTAAGAGAGGGAAAACTCTTTACAAATAAACGCACACTACGACCACTTGGATCCCCGGGGTATGAACACAAAAGGGGAGCCCTAGAGAGTCTAGTATAGCCCATACGCTCAGCGAGTGATTATCTTGTGGCTGGTTATAATGATTGTGTGTATAAAAGCATTTCAAAAAAATAATTATACAGTCAGCCCTCCTATAACGTTTCCTGTAAATCGCTCTTTCTACAAAATTCTAATATTTTTCAAGGTCGATTTTGATATTTAGTAAATCAATAATACATTGCCGAGCGAAATAAAGGTCAATGCTCTTTGGTTGACAAGGAATTTTGTAAAAAGCAGCGATTTAGAGGAAACGCTATAGGAGGGCTGACTGTATTGGTGATTTTTTGTTAATGTACGAGGTTTGATCAAAAGCGGATTTTTTTTTCTTGGGCTGTATAAATGCAATTGTCGATTTTTTTTATATATTAATATGTCGTTGATATATCTCGACATTTGTAATTATAATGGATGCTGTCGAAAACATATTTCACATGTTTTGTTGACTCAGCTCAACGACTTACTTTTACTTAAAAAATGGAAGTTTAAAAAGAATTTTTGTCCAAACCGTGCCGTAGCCGTGCCGATGGGGTCTATTTAGGACCCCAACTTTTTGATTTCTCTAGAATAACTCATTTAATATAAATCCTACATCCCGCAAATTTTGTGTATTTGTCTAAAAATGACTAAAGAATAAATATTATAAATAATTATTGACCTTTGTCCTGCAATTGTAAAAAAAACAACAATATTCACTTTTGTTCCGGTATAATGTGAAACCGTGCAGGATTAGCACGAGTCGGCGGCATGTCCTCAGTTTGAGGCGGAACACCACCTTACTTAAATCCATTTTTTTGGAAAAAGTCAAGATATTGATGAAGAATTCATCAGTATCTTGAATTGAAATTCTTGGGGTCTATTTTTGATTATAAATAGACCCCCTTCGGATAACACAATTGTTTTCGAGCCGCCGTGACGGATAGATTAATATGACTCAACTTTCGTATTCGCCGGACATCCCGGTGTAAAACGTAAAAATAACATAAATGGACACGATGTCATTCAATGTAATTGTGTCAATATTGAGGAGATTAAGACAGAATTCTTGATAGAGCTAGTGAAGCGCTGACACAAATGCAGGGCCTATCCGAGTAAGGGGCAGAAGGAGCTGCTACCCCAAGCCTTGCAATATTAAGAGCCTCGGCTTGGCAAAGCGATATATTAAAACTCTAAAATAATCAGTGAATAATAATAAGGACATTTAGACGAACATTAGCAAGGCTTTTATAAAATAATAAAATCTTATAATCCAAGAAATATTAAATACCATTGATTTTATTGCACAATTTTAAAATATTACTTTCCCTAAGCTTCGCATTTTTTCTGAAAGGCACAAGTGTATCATATCTAATAGGGACTATTTTGAAGGTAAATAAAAAAAATAATCTTGATGAATAAGATAATTCCGTGAATTTTTTTATTGAGCCTCTTATACGAATGATGGACGTGTCAGTGGATAAAAAAAATATTCCACGATATATTTAACCCCTTAATAAGACTTTATGTTACATGAGTTTCAACATTGAAACAATATGACGGACGGGATGCCAATTTCAAATAAGATCTGGCAGACGAGTGATACTGAATATAATAACGCAGAAACGAGTTTGACGGTACGATGGACAACACAGACTCTAAATTCATACGTCATCATCACCTCATAGATATTCAACATGTAACAAAAAAAATTATCAAATATTACACCAATCATTTACGATCCTTATAATTCAACTATAAACGACACGAAAGCTTATATTGCTTTGAAAAATTGTTTGAGAGATTGGTGATAAATTCATTCTTGACATACTTGACATTCAATACCAAAAGATAATGTGATATTAAAATAATAGGGATGATAAAAAAAAATATAAACTATTTTGAAATGAATATCTTTAATAATAAACATATAAAAA
The DNA here is from genome assembly GCA_022495035.1 of Philopotamus ludificatus. Lineage (NCBI taxonomy): Eukaryota > Metazoa > Arthropoda > Insecta > Trichoptera > Philopotamidae > Philopotamus > Philopotamus ludificatus. The sequence continues at coordinate 13,901 of JAGXCT010034845.1, forward strand.
ATATGTACAAAGTGGAAATTAAAACATTTCATTTTGCAAAAACTGTAATGAATAGGTCATATGATTAAAAAAAAAACATACTGATCGGGATGTCGACAATCGAAATAAATAATACAACATGTCTTATCTATAAGGCGTTAATACAAACTGTATAAAATAGCGCACATGGAACAGCAATTCAAATACCACACAAACTGCATATAAAAATGTCGGTATAATCGAAGGCACCACAATTTTGTCATATGTATTTATTTTTTTTCACTAATAATATGAATCTTTAACACCTCGGCAATTAATCAACACGTAAAAGCAACCGTAAACACTACAAATAGCATATAAAAACGTTAATACGTACAATTTTTGCATTGTAATAAATTTAAGGTCGAATATAACAGTGCCTATGCATTCGCGCCAACAGGGAAGCTGGTAGACATGCAGTTTTTAATCGTGATCGAAATGTTTATCGTAAAATTTCATTATATGAGCAAACAATATTTTATAAGCGATATACTAAACAAACAAAAAAAAAATATACATATCATTCCAAACGTTTCGAAACAATTAACTGAACAATTTCACGGATAACACTTATTGAAATACCTCGTTTATAGCATAAAGTTATACTGGAATGGGTTTAAAAATAACCGTTAATTTTTTTTTTACAAATCAGTCGAATCTCGTAAATTTACACACATAAATATTAAAAATAAAATATTCTCATATAATGAAATAATTGAATTTTTTTTTTTTGTAAAATATTAATTTAGAGATATTTATTAAAACAACAAAATTATATATTTGTAAATATATAATTTTTATTTTCAACTAAATTTAATATCGTGTTATTATTTTTTTTTTCATTATTATACACAAACATTCAAAATTATATTTGAGCGGATTCATAAATATGTTAGGCCGCAAAGCAACCGATGCATCATTGTTTCCGAGAATGAAGTTTTTTGAGCAGTTAACGATCCGTCATATATATAATAATACTCGATGAATTAAATAAAATTATGATACCTTCGATTCAGATCTCCTCGGAGATATTTAGATGTAATAAAAATACTTTTCGCTATGCTCGAAACTGATATTTAATCAAACGTCGATAGACGAAATAATTATTTAAAGCCGAAAGCATGACGTAATTCATTCAAGAGTGATCTCAGACTTATTTGAAGGATCATGGATCCTCCGTCGTCATGAAACGGTTGCAGAAAACCATGATGAGCATCCTCAGCCTAATCCGAAGCTGCTGAAATTAGAACGAAATAATTACAGCCAATATATACATGCAGCACTTATGATTATTACAACAAAAAAATTACGAGAAAAACGATCATGCGTACGGTGAGGATCGAGAAAAATTCAGTTCTATCGCGTTATCTGATTATTATCGATTTAAGATAATTTTTTCGAAGACGAATAATTTAGTTATAATTATTATTGTAAAACCGAACGTATTTATGAATCCGTCCATTACATACATATTAAAAATATCGACATTAAATGAAGAATAACTATGATACAAGGATATTTTATCCTAAATAAGGATGTCGTTATAAAAGCAAAATCGTTTTGTAGTTTTAAATTAACATTAATTTCCATTTTTAAGTTACATTTAGCTTATATTGACCTGCGTAGGATATGTTATTAGACAATGTTGATTTTAGTCGACTAACTCAAATCATTTAATAAAACAATCACACACGTCAGTCATGTTCGTAGAATACATCGTGAAACAAAACGGATAAATCATGTTCAAAAACTAAACAGCGAATATTATCTAGAGTTCGTGCTTTTTTTATCATTAATTAAATCTTAACTATGAATTTCCAGATAACGACGCCAAGTTTCATTTGGAATAGTCATGTGGAAATGTATCCTTACTGTATTAGGAAGAGTCGAGAAAAAGAGTAACAATCATGTTAAAAATGCTAAAAACTTGGCAACATCCGCTACAAATCTCTCAAACATGTGACTATCAGTCAAGATTATCAAATATGGTACAATTTATTTAAGCAATAAATACTATATTTATATTCAACATTTTTTTTTTATACAGCTGCATAATCCGTGATCATTCCCCAAAAAGTGAATGAACGTATATTACAATGTGCAAGCTATAATCGACGAAAAACATTACACAACGATTTCAATTAATACAATTACAGATCACAAAAGAAAAATTTGCAAAATTATACATTTAAAAAAAACCAGTCTTAGGTTTAAGTGTTTTTCACTCGTAATAAAGGCGTAAAAATATTATTTTTATTATCAAAAAAAAACATACAAAATCCGCAATGCATAATATCGTCGTACATAAAATCATATCCCGATAAAAAAAATATTAAACGCATATATATATATACAACAATCGCAGAGACGGAATCAGATCGAGATCATCAATTCGTTTCATTTTCCTTACTGTCGAGAACTATCGGCCGGGTAATTTAATTCGGGGGGTCAAAAATTAAAACAACCATTGGCCTCGTATAACACCGGTTTATACAACACGACCCTTATGATATGGATAGAAGTCTGCAATGACAAAAACATACCTAAAAATTTAAAATAATCTAAAAAGAACTGAACAATCGTCATCTGAAGATCAACAATCATAATTTTCCTGCTAGTAGAGGATGGTTTGAAAATTTTATGAAACGATTCTCACTACATAATAAAAAAATTCAAGGAGAAATTACATCGGCTGACTCGTAAGAGTCGAACATATAGAATTGTTAGCGATAGCGATGAAGAATGAATGATCTATTATGTGTATGTTATATAAGTTTTTTCAATAAATATGTAAATGTATATTTTGTCGATTGTTTAATAACAAAAATAAAGGACATTAACGAGCTTCAATATTTTATGAGAGCAAAGAATATTTTTGTATGAACGAATACGGATTTGTATTACACGGCGTTCTTGTGAAACCATATGACCTTGTTTTACGAAATCGTTAATAAGGAAAATTAAACTATTGAAAACTTCAATGTGACGCACGTCTGCGTTGAACAGAAAAATTCACATTCAATTCCGACAGATGCATATCAAAATGTTCGGGGGGCATTACATGTCCGCGCATCGACAACATGATTACACGAAACGTTTTCAACAACTTGTCACAAGGAACATATTTTTATTTTCATTTGACGACGACATACGCCGGCGCCGAGATAATATTATTAATTACTATGTACAACACACATAATATATACATGCACATACACACATATTCATTTACATTCAGCGGGGACCGTACAAGCATTAATTTACGATGCTAAATCAATCGAAACAACGGTAAATTACGAGTTTTATCAAAAATTTGTATTCTGTTTACGTATACACGATTCATACGTCACACGATATGCGTCGACGTACACGAAATAACGCAATAATCTTATAGATACGATCGTATTCATTGATAACGTGATAAAAATAAATTGTCCGAAGACTGAACACTCGGTTTTTAACGCCTGATTCGTATATATTTTTAATAATCCATATCGTAAATTAAAAATTGATTATTTATCCGACGTTTAATGCTCACGACGATTATAAAAAAAATTGGATGAAACAATCGATTGATTACGTACTAAAAAAATAAAAAAACATGGTATTGCACTGGTGTATTAAAAAAATTAAACATTTTGTCATTTCAGATATTTATAAAATAAATAAAATATACAATGCAAATGTTTTTATTGACATAAGTTATCATCGGACAAGCAAAAATATGTTAAAAAAAAGAAGTAATGAAAATTTCAACTAATAATTAATTTGGTATAAAATTATATACTACAAAATTTCAAAAAATACTGATAATCGGAAAGAAAATTATAACGGGACTATACACTGCGATAGTTCGGATCGAACATAGTCACATTGTTTAACTATATATCGAGAGTATTTTTGTGGTATCTGTTTATATGCATACGTATTTGCACTAATCGCAATTATGCGCGTGAACACTTATAAAATATACAATGAGTTTTTTTTTTTTTACATGAAACTAATATGTATACATGTTTTTTTATATATATAAATAAAACAAAATGTATAAAATTAATCAGTCAAAATTATTATGCAAATTTTAAACCCACGTTACGACTTTATAAACAGATAAGATGCTCTGTGAAATTAAAAAAAAAAATTATTATAAGAACTGATTAACCCCTTGACTGTTTTAGGTAAGTAGACGTACAATACCTCATCAAATTCGCAATCATACGATAATAAAAATAACAAAGTTCAATAAACGACAATTATACTATATATATATAATCAGCTATAATCAAATCGAGCAAATGCTCGATATTTTTTTTTACATTTTGTTCTTTAATTCCGAGTATAGCTGCAAACTTACAAACACGTTCATAATTTTATACGGATAATTGACAAAATTCATACGCTATTATATGATACAGTCAAGAAGTTATAATTTCATATGCGATCGCAATTGAAATAAAAAAAATAATATATTTAATGATTTAGTATAAATAATGATAAGAGAACATAATTTATCATTTGAGAAATGACGCGATGAAATAAATACAACACTATTGTCGACGGATGAAGAAAATCTACATACATTAAAAAAAAATATATCCTTAAAGTAAAATGTTGTATTATAAGTACATGGAAAATTTTTCAAAATACATAAAATAATAATAGATGTTTTTCTATAAAAAAAATAATAATAATAATATTGATAAGAAATATATAACATGTGTAATGTATAATTTTATTAAAAGATGAAACATAAATTAAGACGCTTATAAATGATAAGACTTGCATTATTTTGACATTTTCCTAATACGATTGTACAACTGAGATAAAAAGAAGTTTTTTTATTTTTATTACATTATCTATATACATAATATTCATTCACGAGTAAATCCTGTGATTTGATAACTCATTGTGTACAAAGACATTTCTACGATCGAATAAATTCATTAAATTTGATTGGTAGTAAGTATTCAAATCGTTAAAAAAAAAAAACAAAACATATGTCTACGGAATGATTAAATTTATTTATCCGACTTAAAATATATTGTCGTCGATAGCGACTGATCCGTATATAAATACAAAATTACACGCCAATGAATTTGAACCGATGTGTAAATTCATTTGCGATTAATACAATAAAATAAAATTGTATTATTGAATAAAGCTATCGTTCTCGCTCGCTCTATTCAATAGAAAATGATGACTATTTCTACAATTGTATAGTAAAAAAAATATTTCTAATAGTATTTGATGAAAACTTGTCACCGTTGTTAGTGCGTGTACTATCGTTAACGGTGTTACGCTCCAATCGTTTCATTTTGCGAGAAACAAAATGTCTGACTATCAATTTATTTCACAAAACCACAAGATTTACTAGAGTACAATTTTTGTATGCGCGTGTGATTGCTTATATGTGTAATGTATATATGTATGATCCCTTCCATTTTACTCATTTTTTTTAATTATTGGTTAATTTTTCACTCAATTATATTATATCACAATAAAATATTGGGTCACACTTTTGGTTTAAAATGTTTTTTTTTATATTCACTCATACATCATTCACTATATTGAAAAATTGTTTTATAAGAATAACTCACATTTTTTAACAAATTGTTTTTAAAATTAACATTAGTCACATTTTCCATAGGTGTAAGCTACATAAATGCCTTTTTATATATTTTAAAGCACAATTTTCCAATAGTCCTACTCCCCTCTCATATCAAATATTAATATATAAACACCAAATTGCAAATATTTATCACCTTTTGCAAGTATTGGTAGAACACAAATATTTTCAATAAATAAATATTCATTTATTGTGAAATTTCCATATATTAATAATAAATAATTATATGTTGTTATGTAATTAACTTCATCACAATTTATAACACAATTATTTTATTATATTTATTCAAAGAAATTATGTTGTTCTCAAGAGTGATGAGTCTGATAAGAGCAATGATGGGCAGACGACCGCAGAAGCTCCTCTCGTCCTGCATATCCCTCTCCACTAATAACCACACCGAGTCATTTACCACGTCCAGAGCACTTCTTCTTTTTACGTTTGAAAAAGCAACAGCATCTGAAAAATATATATATTTTATTTACGAATCATAATTTAGAGGCTATAAAATTAAAAGCGGAATAAACACGTACTTTGTCTCGTCGACGATATCCACTTCCTGTTGAGCCTGAGTTATAGGAGTATTGGAATGACCTGCAGTCGGATCATCTGCCGCCAGTTCGCCATTAGTAGAACTAACGACCTGTAAATACAAATTTTCATTGATCAATATCATGTAACATAGCTAATAATTAAATACGACATTTCAATGATTAATCAAAAGCTTTCGTTCATATTAATATTATTTAGATTGTTTGGACGAAAATGGCATTTTCTAAATAAATTAAAATACAGTGAAAATTTTGATATTGTCCTTTTAAATGGTCAATTGTGTTTTAGTTATCGATCAGTTTATACGAATTTCTTTTTCTATTGCTTAGTGGACATCTAAAGCACAAAAAATACATTATTTCCACCCTATTTTAAATGGAAGGATTTGTGTCGGATAAGGAATTTTTATGAAATAGCATGTTATGCGAATATCATCAAAAAAAGGAATGCAACGCCTGCAACAACATTAAAAAAAACTGTATTTTTTTAATAATTTTTATTTTCCACATTCAGCACACCCAACATCAACACCACCGTACGCCCCAGATATTTATAGACATATAGACTATTCGGCAGTGTCAAAAATGGTTCAAACAATTAAGATGTGGAAATTTTGACTTTGTCAATCATATCGCTTAAATTAAATGATGAAACCAAATCTGTGTGGGTTCGAATGACTAAAGAATTAATAAAATTCGGGTAAAATTTAAAATTTCTTCGACATCTCGTGAGAGGGGATGAGAAGTGGGTTATGTCTTCGAACTAATGTCGCAAACAGTAACTTTCTGAAAGTGCAGGTACCACTGGCAACGTCGAAACTAAACCTAACTATCAAAAAGGTACTGTATGATGGGATTGTAAAGGAATTGTTCATTATAAAATTCTTTTATTAATCATCGACCTTTATTGTTCACAATTGTGAAAAAAATAAAACAACAATATTCGCTTCTGTTGATACGGGCGCGATGTTTTTCATAACTCGCATCCGGTATGTGCAAGTGAAACGTACGAGTGACACGTGCTGATTGAGCCCAGTTTGTGGAGAGACATCGCCGAGTGCGCTGGTCATATATGCGTCATATCGATTAGTTAAATATCAACCAAATTATGAAGCATATCTATCATGAATAATAATTTTTATTCTTTTAAAAAATGTCAAAATATTCATGAAGATTCATCAATTCACTAAATACAGTGAGGAGGGTAAAATCCAATACGAACAATAATAGAAGACACACATCCAATGCCAGCAACGGACAAGAGAAGGAAACCTCTTTACAAAAATACGCATATCAAGACGGGTATCACTGCGGTATTTTATAATAATTTATTCTCCTTCGATAGTTACAATTTTATCATACAATATGTAACTAATTTTTAGAATAAAATTCAATATATCAGATGTGAACAGGATAAATGATAATCCTAAGGAGTCTAACCATGTTTTATGCCCAACGATAACTGATTATCAAAAACGGCAATGAAAAAAATGACATTATCGTCCAGACAACCCAATATACATATAACGTGTACAACAAATTGAATAAGCATCATTGATATAAAAAAATATATCCAGATAAAATTTAGGATAAATATTTCTTTCAACCCTAAACAATCATGCAAAAATAATAGAATATTAATTTAAAGAAAAATAAAATATAAGCAACAATTATTATTTTTGAAGCAAACATCACTCAAGTCCATTGTTTTAAATTTTCGTCAGAATATTTCATAATGCGATATTTTATTATCCCATCTTGGAGATAGTAAACAATTCACGAATGCTAGTCGCAGATAATAGAAAAATAACCAACGACACTGTGTTAACTTGAAAACACCAAATAAAACGCAAGACTGACCGTCGTTAAAGAACCTGGAACCTTGAAATACCATAAACTTGATTTCTGCATAGGCTAAAAATAAGACGAATATAAAAACTCAATTGAATGTAATCAAATGAGGTCGACATTGGAAAAAAAAACTAAATTTTGACAATAAGAATATAAAAAAACTTGTATAAAACTTCATTCAAATAGTTTATTCCGTCAATTACCTGAACTGAGCCGTGTCTATCTGCAGGTGTCAAATGTCCTCCGAGATTAATAGGTTTTCCTGCGTTATCCGCCCATGTAGCGCCTCCTCCTCCTCCGCCGACTCCGCCCTTTGCACCCTTTAAATAATATAAACGAACATGTAATTCTCATATAGTTTACGTCCGATCACATTTTAAATACTTTTCGACCATGGAACTTTTGAGTTTAATCAAAACTACAAAATATTTACATTGCATAACTTGTATCCACGATAAATATTTTTTAATCATTTTGAATGCACCTAATTTTACCATTTCTATGTATATCTACTTATCTCTATCTATCTAAAAATGCCGAATTCAAACAAAAGTATGATTCGAATATTATATATATATACAAAGAGAATTGAATAAAAATATACACTAATTATGAAAGTCGTAATGGATTATCTTAATTTTAATGTAATTGTGTAAATATAAATATTAAAACTACGAAAATATGCATAAAACCAATGCTAAAATCATTATACACCTTTTTCACAAAAAAGGGATAGTGTACTTTAAAAATATTATTATATAAATTGCGGTAACGATAATTAATACATTATATATTATTGAAGGACGGATAAATTAACATTAATTTATATAATATTTATTTAGCAACAGTTTAAAATCATTCTTATCCTTCCTTGCATAATTATTTAAAACAGTACATGTTTGACAAATCACATACTGAATAAAACAAAACTATAAGTACATGGAATGGGAGGTTATATAAAAACTTAATTTTATTCATATGAATTAAAATAATTATTGTAATAAATATTAGCAGCGAGGGGGGGGGAAATATCAAAACCACAATAACACTTTAACAATATGTAATAAGAAAAATGATTTGAACGATACGATAACCCATGCACACAATCAATGCAAATAAAACCGAGAATTTTACGCATTGATAATATTATAATTTAACAATAAAACGATATTTTATATTCATGCAAAAAATGTATGAATATATATATTTTACTCGTTAAATTTTACAATCATCCATATTGAATCACTATGTATTAATTAAACCCTTACTGCAAAAACATATTTGTTACAACTCACATGGAACGTATATAATAAAAATTATTATTTGTTAATGACAAACTAATATAATGAGTTATTATAAACATGAAACGAGAAATGTGTCACAAACGGGATAATGCATTTGGTAACATTGTCTCACTATGCCAATGTATCGTTAAAAAAAAAATGGATGAACTTTATAATTAATAACTGTCCAATGATCTATAAACTATTATTTTGTATATATTAACTACACAAATCCCAAACACAAAAAATATGGATTTATATTCACATAGTCGAACCTCAGCAAAGATTAAAGCTGCCTCATCGTCTTCACCCAACCCATCCAAATAATCACACAAATCATCCTGTGTTTAAAAGCATTTATATAAAAAAACAAATTCGCTAATCGAAATACAAGTTAAATGTTACTTAAATATTTATAATATCTAAACAAATGTATAAATAAATGATCGTGTATATGAATGTGTACATGTAAACGTTTATACAAAATTATTATTATCCCTTAATTATATTTATAACAAATCACATTAAACAATTGCAAATTCAAATTTAAAATTATCGTAACTTCCTTGCTTATCTATGAACGTGAATCAGCGACACCTCAAATGCTTTGCTTCAAATCCCAAGGATTTTTCATGGTCAAGAGATAATGTCGCAATAAATTTATGTGAATGAATAAAAAAAAATGATAAAAATAAATTGATTTAACTTACTTTGTGGAATGTCGTATGTCTATTATCCCTATTAGGAGAAGCCACCATTTCGTGGCCCGTCTGAAGCGACCCAACTGGCGTTGACTGAAAAATATTGAATGTATTTATTTTAAACATTTCGCACATTTAAATAAACAATAGCGATCTAATACAAGCACATTACGAGGAAAATATATTGGGAAATTGCATTTATTAAAAACCAAGTGATATGAATATATACATATTTTATTTTGGTGCTTAGATTATCAATGTTTACGAGAACGGAAAGAGGTATAAACATAAATTAATTACTTATTTCATTAACCCATTTTTGTCCAGTGTTCCAATATTGGAACATTTTGTTTTTTTATCACCAATCCAATATCCAATGACGAATATAAATTGAGATTTCATCAGCCGATAGATGACAATCGTAAGGAGTGTCTGGTGCAGTCATTTTTCAAGTTTGTACTTGTGGAAATGAGCCGATGATTTTTAACATCATTATTTAAATTAAGCAAGAAGTTTCATTTGACAAGTTGAGTAAACTTTTAAAGATATTTTAATATAACGATCATATTAATTACAATTTATCATTATCGTAGATTCGTTTCATACATAAATTGTATTGAAATAAACTATGTTAGTTTTCTAACTTTTACCCTATTATATAATTTTGGAAAATCTTCAAAAACTCGTGTAAAACCAATACAAATGTAAAGAAAAGGAAAATATCTCGTTTTGTATCATATACATTATGTTTAACTTAGCCGTGCCTATTGGGGACTCTCTTTAAATATAAATGCTACATATCACAAACTTTTTGTATTTGTCGAAAAAAGTCTAAAAGAATAAATATTATAAATAATCAGTGGCCTTTATTGTCTGCAATTGCAAAAAAATAAAAACAACAATATTCACTGCTGTAGCCACACGCTCTGTGGATTTTCTCATTCGCATCCGGTACGATGTGCCGAGTGCTGCGAAAACTCAGACGGTGGCGAGTGCTCAGTCTGCGGTGGGATATCGACGAGTGCACTTATCATTTACGAGTCATTGATTTGTTTAAAAAATCCAAAATATCAACCAAATTATGAAGCATATCATGATTAACTATTTTTATTCTCAAGACATTAGTGGAGAATTCATCAATATCTTTATTTTTAATACTTGGGGTCTATTTTCTATAATAGACCCCCGTCGGACGACTCGCTTGTTTTCAAACCATCCAAAGTGACGGATTGAATAATTGAAATTATCATGAAAAAAAATTTTGGGCAAAAATGGGTTAAAATCTATACTGGGTATAAATCCTGGATATAAAATTCTAAACTCCTAATTTATACTGGATATAAAATCGTAAGTAGCGAAATTTTCAAAAAGATACATTTTACAGACAGTCGAGATATTGATCTCACCTTATCCGATTTTGTTTTACCAACGTTAGATGGGGGGGCATTTCTTAACTGTCTCATTATATGCATGTTTGCAGGCTATTTATTCAATTAAAAATTAAAAATAAATCATTATAAATAAAATAAAACAAAAAATGTAAAATTGTGCATTTATGAACAGATTTGTTTCTATTTTATTAAATATATAGGTTTTTAAACCTATTTCTATTCACTAAAAATGTAGAAGATGATAGCTTACCATTGTTTTACCAGTCCAATCAAACTCTCCATCATCAACAAAGCCACGTCTATCAAAAAGCTCGCGAAATGAACGACGCAGATAATCATAATCAGGAGTCTCAAAGAAATCGAGCCGTCTTACGTAACGTAAATATGATGCCATCTCTTCCGGATAACCCTCACATAATACCTAAAATAATACGCAGTATCCAATTTAATATGGCCATTGATTGAAGTATTCTAAATGATAATAAAATTATAAACTGAAATAAAATACCTCGATTGGAGTAGCTCGTTTCGTATCGCCAATTTTTTGATATCTCTCCTTTAAAGTTTCAGCCTTTAAACCTTGCCATGGTAAAGAACCACGTAAGAAATACATAAACATGTGTCCAAGAGCTTCTAAATCGTCTCGTCTCGATTGTTCTGTTATGTAAAAAAATATAAATAAATTTGTTTCCATATAAGCAGATAATATTCAATAATAAAAAAAAAAGTCGTTACCTTTCCCGAGATGGGTATTTATTGACATATATCTGGCAGTTCCCGTTAGCGATTTATGCTCCCGAAATGGGATATGTTTGTTAGTATCTAAGTCAATGTATTCTTTAGCGAGACCGAAATCTGAAAAAATTAACGGTTATAATTAGCAATATTAACATAATTAAAACAATATTATAAATATAATACTTACCTATAATATGAATAATTTTTTCACGTTTAGTTGAACATCTTCCTATTAAAAAATTCTCAGGTTTTACATCACGATAAATAAGGTGGCGGCCATGAACATACTCGATACGATGTAACTGTACAAAAAAATTAAAACAAACAATATATACATATAATCAAAACTGTATGTAATATATAATCATGATGCGATGATCTATTGAAACTTACCAATTGTATTGCAATCATGAGTACCGTTTTCAAAGAAAATCGGCGACCACAGAGATCAAAAAGGTCTTCCAACGAATGACCCAACAATTCCATAACCAACGCATTGTATTTGCCGCATGGTCCAAAGTAATACACTTCCGGAATACCTTCCACCGAACATGGAGCTTAACAAAAAAAATAAACGTAAACAAAACAAATCATATGTAAAGTATGTATTGCATCTGTGAAAAAAAATACTCACCATGTGTTCCTAATAATTTATAAAATCTGTATTCTAAATGAAGCTGCGGTGCCTTAGACTTCATCTGTTCCATTTTAATAGCGACATGTTCATTGTTGTAGAGATTTTTTCCTATAAAAAAAAGTATGGATATGAAATATACGTTTTTTTAAAAGACTGCAATATTTTGTAACAAAAATCATTAATTCTTATCCTCTTAATAATATTTTTATAATACAATTATATTATCAGAATTTTTCTAGCAAAATATTTTTCTCAAAACTACTTCCAATAAACACGTAAATATTTTTTATTATATTGGAATAATTGATTTTAAATTTATTATTTCTCGGTAATTTTTTTTTATCACCGATCAATCAATAAATTAAAGCATATGAAGCGTTAGAAATAATCACAGATATTTACGAGGATATCCTGAAACTCAATTGTGTTGTTCGTGGTTTAACATTTAAATCAAATAGAATTAGACCCTCGAAAATTAGACGGTAAAATCAGTTACTTATCAAACATTCGAAGAATTGTGACTAAGATTGGACGTACTTGTGCAACAGTCTCGAATCATTTTCGTTGTATATGAACGTTTAAAAAATAGTGAAATTAAATTCTCATGGATTGACACCAAAAAACTATCGATATTTCTCTGGAAAACTCTTGTTTTAAGAATATATAATTGTATATTAAAACGAAATAAAAATGAACGGTTCAGATTTTCACTACAATTCATCGGATAATCAAAAGTTTCATATATTTACTCGTAGAAATGTAAAAAATTACATTTCATTTAAATTAAAATAATGGATTAATATACGATTAATATACGATTAAATAACGGCTTATACAATATTTGATAAATCAATTACATTATATTATTTTCTTTATTGTTCGATTTTTTGTTGACCGAAACTAATATTGATTTATTACATTTAAAATATTGTAATTTTATTAATTTTTTATTATGAAATATTGATTAATCTCCATTGCTTTGAATACGAATGACAATTATTCAGGCAGATTTATGCAAACAAGAATTGTTTGAACCCGGCCAGACTGTAATGACAATATTACACTGTGAACAATTCAAGCAATTGAAACAAGAGCTGATAAAAAAATAATTAGGCAATAACAAGAAGGGAATTTCTTAACACGATAATGTAGGGCTTTTTGCTGCCAAAGTGAATCGAGAAAAAAATAAAAAGCTTTTCATATTGTTAGAAAATACATTAAAGTTAGTCAAATTATTTTTTAATAATACAGTAGGTTTTATTTTTAATGACGATTTATTTTATATATTTTTACAACCTTGTAGTCATGGAATTGAACTATGAATCAATTGACTTGTGCGTAATGATTTATTATATAAATAAATTTATTTATAAAGAAAATCACATGGCAACACTGGCGTGAGATGTGGCGCCATCACACTGGACAGTAACCGGATTACTTGTTGTCCTTTCGATATTATATTTCCATCCATAAACCTCCGCCTCTCTCTCACCTACTCACCAAACCGACAAAAACGGGATCAACCATTTTTTGGCCACACGAATTTTCATTCCAAAAATATTCACGGCCCTTTTTATTCGACGTCGGAATGGAAAACGGGGGGATTAGAGTGATGGATGAAGCCAGAGGCGAACGGCGCAAGAGGATCGTCATTGTCGAGGAGCGCGGTAAATGTTAAAGGTTCGACAGGTGCCCCGCATGCAGACAGCTGTTGTTAAAAACGACGACCAACCGTCGACGAACAATAAATGTTAAACTCGATATTCTTCATAAAAAAAGAGACAAAACACTCGGCCGCGATAATTTTGAATATCTGATCAGTGTTATCTCAACTATGTTTATCGGAGTCGACATATTTTGTAAACAGTTTTGACGTCAAATACGCCACCCATCAAATAATTCTCGATATATAAATATATATTTATCTGGCAACACTGTATCAGGATATATACGAGCGGACGCGTGACCGCTATTGTAATTTTGTGTGCAAAATTAATAACGAATGTTGGACCAATCGATGATATTTTTTAATGCGCTGCGAGGCATGCGGTCATAATATCGCGTTATGGCCAAAACCGGCTTGATTTGAATCGCCGCTCATTTTCCCGCCGCTCGAGCGATAAAGCGAGAGACACATAGACGCTCGTGAAATAAATTCAATGGAAGCAAACGAACGTCGATTGAGGACAGACATCGAGCGAGTCTAAAAATATATATATTTCTCGAAGCTCATTTTTTTTTGTTGTTAAATTAATCTTTTCCACCACGAATTGTGCATGTTGAATTTTCATTACATTTCCACGTGTCGGTATAAAAATTAGGAAAATATCGAGAGTATGTAGTACGTACGCTATTCCGCTAAAATGTCACCGAAAAAAATAACAGTGAAATACAACGTTGACACGCACGCTTCTTTCATTAAACAAATTATATTATGAGATAATCATAAATATGTGGCAACGTAAGTAGAACGTACAGGAAACTCACGCAAATGGAAAAAAAGGAACTGAAAAATATACAGATTAAAAATAATTACCATAGATAACAAACGAACGAAACTCGACTAGTGCAGAATATTTTTTTTTAACGTAAACATCCTAACCGATGCATTGTTGTCCATAAATCTAAAAAATACACACAGGCCACACTGCTATTAGCGACGGTGACAAACGAGATTTATTCGCGAGCGAAAAAATGTATTCATGAATGGATGGCATGAATGAAAACACATTACTTCGCCGATTTAAATCGAATGCGAATTATACGCGCAATTTCGGTAGTTTTGGTAAAAGGGAAAAATAACAGAGTGTAGTCGGAACCGTGACCCATATACGCCCTCACTCAAGTCACGTCATAAAGAACGCGTTGCGAAATGGAAAAGATCATGCAAGCTTTTCGCAAGACGACACTGCATGTCTATAAATCATATTTTTAACACATTGTGCCGGGGAGTAATAAAAAAATATGTATTTTTTCTGATGGAATGCAAGAATTGTTGCGCGATTCTGTCTTGGCACGATAAACACGTTCCAGATGTTAGGGTAGATGATATGCAGGGCCGACTCTTCCATATACACTGAGGAGCTGCAGCACTCCCAAGCAAATTGAAGGAAAAATATGTTTTTATATATGAATATGTGTGTCTATTAATTATGTATACGAAAATATAAATATAATGTATTCAATCTGGTTATTCCAATCAGTCTGGACTCAATTTTTAAATATATTTTTTCAAAATTTTGAATCTTCCGCAGCACCCCCAAATATAAGCCACTGGATATATGCCATTCGCTAAAATAGTAGATTCCGCTTAATTGGGACGCCAGTTAATTGGACCAAACCCTAAAGAACAGAAATCAAAATGAGAAACTAACAGAAATTTAGTTAACAGTTATCTGGGACACGATTCCAATTAATTGGGACAGTAAATTCAAAAATTAAATAAATATGTATAATTCAATGTGGTTTTATTTTAGCTCGATATTGGGTATCCCAAGTTTTAGATTTTTCTCAAATAACTCTTTTATTTAATATAAATCCTACATTTTTGTATTTGTCAATGTATGAACAAAACATTGTAACACATGTAAAAACAACATTCGTTTCTGTTGCTACGCGCGCGAAGTTTCTTCTCTCTCGCACCCGATGCAATATACTGAGTGCGAGTGAAACGTGCGAGCGACACGTGCTGCGAGTGCTCAGTCTGCGGCGAGACAACGCCGAGAGAGCGTTGTCATTTATGCGTCATATTGATTAGTTAAAAAATTCAAAATATCAAAGCATATCATGAATAACTATTTTAATTCTTAAAAAAATCCATTTTTTCGCCGTGACGAATGGATTAATAAGTTTTTTGAAGAAAAAAAAACATAAAAATGAAATCATTTGATCTGTAATTTTGACAGGTGAAGCCAAATGGCCAGTAATAATAAATAAACGTTTGAACAATGTTGTCTCGCAAACTTAGAGTTATGGACTAAGAATAGAAAAAATAAGTACCGAGGCAACAAAAACGCGGGGTTGACTATTGATTTTTTGGAATTGGATTACAAATTGGAAAATATCACTGTTGGTTAATAATTGTGTGGCACATCGTTATTTAGACACAATTAAATAATATGAAGCTGAAAATTTTAGTCCCTAACGCCACATCGTTAATACAACTAATGGACATAAAAAATTGAAGGCTTTGGTGTCGAGGAAAATTAGTATATTACGTACTGGAATCATTGGAAAAAAATTCTCAGAATTTCCTCGTCAGCCGATGATATTCTTGCTTTTTAATAGGAATTTTGATTATTTTATTTTTCATATACATATAAATATTTTGTATAATCTTTCTATATAATTATTTTATACGCGGTAGATAAAGTAATAAAGAAAACCTAATAAATAAATTATAACAAATATTATACATACATATTTATTTAAATTAAGAGAAAATATAATAAAACGACATCTCTAATGTTCTAGATTCTGGTGAAGATTTTGTTTGTTATTCCTGTCCTGTGTTGTTGATTTTCTTATAATAAGGAAATCTGTTATTTATTTATATGTGTTTTATGTTTCACAAGTTGTTTATACATTTCTTGATATCCAGCCATACAAATCTTTGTGTAAAAATATAGTATGTAGTTTTTTAGCGGACCGTGTTATTTCAAACCCGTATTTAGAACCAACCCGCAACAATTGGAATTTCAGTTTTCTATACGGTCGTTGAGTTCCTAAAATACCGTGCTAACCGAATTTGTGTCAGACAGAACAAGCAACCAACATAAAAAAGTTTTAATTAATTTTAAAACTATATTAATACTATACGGGTTTTAATATTACATAATATTTTTTTTGACATCGCCGCAGCATCTTGAGTACTATGCTCTACTTTTTCCACAAATCTGATTTCTGAGAGAACTTATATATAAATATCGTAGTATGGAGTTTGAATGAGAAGTTTTCTCTCTTGAATTTTGTGCTACTTTTATATAGTAAAAATATTTTTATTCAGTAAATATAAAAACGCGCTGTTTTTTTTTAAGATAAAATCTTTAACATCATTTGTACTGCGTATTGCAAATATCATTTTTGTATATTCTTCCCCATCCAATCCCCAATTTAACACCGTGTCAAAGAAAAATAGTCATTTATTCATTTACGTTTGATCGTACGTTCATTATCAGATATTACAGCAAATTCTGAGAAATATACGCGACATAAGTGTACAATATTTATCATCAAATATGCATCATGGTGTTTCCGTTTTTCATCGAGGATAATACAATTATATAGAATATCACAAGATGAATTTTCATCAAATCAAAAAAAACATTATTTTCCAGTGTGCGATTATAGTGAATTACACATTTCACTTATCAATATTTATGAACACATTATAAACATAATGATATGGCTACATAATATTTATCATATATAAATATTATTTGATAATAAAATGTTCGGCCCAGCGAAAATACGGCGATTTTCAAGCCCCACCGAATTCTGCACAAGTCACAGATGCTATAAATGACAAGAACGACGCCTGCCGATCATCATCCGTGTACTCCAATTATTATACAGTCAACAAACACATAAGAAGCATCCGTCTTATCCCGTCCTTGTTCTAGTTACCGCAATACGGCCGGAGCAGATTCGTTTTTCCGTGTTGCACACGGTTAATAACACGCTTCTTCGATCAATCCATCGTCCGAAACGGTGCAAAATAAATTATCATAGTCATACACAGCCGCATTGCGTACATTATCTAACGTTGCACAAATATCCAGATATCATTATCAATTTTATTATCGTGACGCCGAACGATCAGAGCTACCTAAAAAAAATCTGTGTTGACTCTAGTCATATACGAAGACCGCGTAATGAATTGGAAATAGAACCGAAGTACATACACGGTACGTCAATTAAATTGTTATCAATTGATAAAGCTTAAATCTTATCCATTTTTACGCCATAGATTTGTTCCAATGTTGTAATAGACTTTTTCGCATTAATTTTTTTACATATTTATGGCATAATTCATTAATTTAATTTGTTAATGAACGAATCTAGATCTGGTCATTTGATGGAATGTTTCATTCATGTCTGCTCTC
>JAGXCT010034846.1:0-26829 GCA_022495035.1 Philopotamus ludificatus
TCATATATTAATATATGATAAATATCTACATATTAATATATGATAACTGTTTATCATATATTAATATGTACATATATATTATATATTAATATATGATAAACAGTTATCACCTTCATAGGCACAGCAGCCCTATTGTAAAGTCTTGTCCTCTTATAACACTCTTCTCAATTTTATTCGGTCTGCCGTCACTTCGCTCTATCTTCCGGTAAGTTTCAATGATGCAATGTTCACAATCCAACCACCTCAGCCTTGGTTTTCCGTTTCTCCAGCGACAGGAAGGTTTTGTTAATTATAAATCTTTTGACCAGTCCACCGGAGTCTGGTCACTCTGATGCCAGCTGTGACTGGAATATACTTGTCGATATAGCTCGAATACGCCATTCCCCGTCGTTGAATATGGCTCCAAATATTCCTCTCAGAAATCTCTCCAAGATATCCATTTCGATATCGTTTTGTTCTGTTCGCTGCACCGACAATTTATAGCCATTATATCTCGTAAATATTTTTGTGTCTATTTATTTTTAAGATTTTTCTCAATTGTATAACATTTATAGTAAAGTTGAATCGGTTTTCTTCAGTATCGCTTTCAATATTGCCAGGAATTAATAATCATAGTGAAATATACTAGTTTGATGAAAAAATAAATAGGATTTGTTAAAATCACAGATTTCCAACGTCTCTAACGTCGTCCTTTCATGATATATTTTATCTTTGAGAATTATAAATGTTGACGTTTGTCGATTATGGAGGCTAAGGTATCATAACGATACTGTTTTTAACAAAATTTCCTCAGTAAATAGTAGCATCCGGATACCAACGTCAAGATAAGTCAGGGATTAGTGTTTTAACACATAAAAAAATGAATATTGTTTTCTTCAGTCTGTAAAATTAAAAACATTGGCATTTTTTTCTTATCAAATTTTATATTCTTTTATTATAAAAAAAATCAAAAACAGGAATATATTCGTATAATATATATTTTTTCAAGTCCGATTGAGTTCTACAAATATATACGCATATAAAACAAAAAATAATATATGAGCAAAGCATTGTATAAATCGTTATGTGAAAGCATAAATTCAAACATAAAATATAAAGCTAAATATTTACAATGGCAATCTTATAACTAGATCGTTACGTTAGAGCGGTGGTTCATCCATGGTTTGCATCCCCGTTGACGTTTTCTCCATAGGCGGCATTTTTATTATAGTATATACGGCTCCGGGATGCAATCGGGAGACATGCTTTTTTAAATTAGACGTGTGGTTGCATCGGTAACCACAGTGATCACAACAGTATGGCCTCTCGTTCGTGTGACTGCGTTTATGGACTTTTAACGAATTTATAAAATTTGTTCTGAAAATAGGCAAATTCGATTGAATAAAATAAGAATGATAAAATATTATATATGATAAATGAGGAGTATTCTACCTAAATTCACAAACATCACAAGCATACGGTTTTTCTTCGGTATGTATACGCTTATGTTTTACTAGGTTAGACGATATCTTACATACATAATGGCACCCTTCAAAATCACAACTATAAGGATTTTCACCGGTGTGTACCCGGTGATGTTTTCTAAGATCAGCCATGAGGTAACATCTGCAAAAAAATTGTATATTACAATTAATTATGTATCGCTAGTAATAATTACGAGAACACAAATCATATCTGTAACGCAATTCATATCATATGGAGAGAGCGACTTTAACACATGTCACGGTGGCTCGAATACAACCGAGTCATCCGAACGGGGTATATCAGAGACCCCAAGCTTTTTAACTTTTTTTTTAAAAATGGATTATATAAATAATAAAATAGTTATTCATTATATGCTTCATAATTTGGTCCCGCCGCAGACTGGGCACTCGTCGCACGTGTCAATCACACTGTTTCACTCGGACTCGGCATATTGTAACGGATGTGAGTATTGTTGTTTTAATTTTTTTCGCAATTACAGACAATAAAGGTCAATGATTATTTATAATATTTATTCGTTTGACTTTTTTTAGACAAATACAAAAAAATTGTGAAATGTAGCATTTATAATAAAAGAGTTATTCAAGAATAATAAAAAACTTAGGGTCTCAAATAGACCTCATCGGCATGGCTAGGTTAAAGTAACCAATCAAAAAATAAATTGAAATGTCTTGATTATACGTTCATCTCTTTTTTACACGGTAAAAAATAAGTAAAGTCAACCCTCTAAAGCGCCCACTGTTAGAGAGCAGTGTGTATGACAGTCCCTCCTATAGTGCTCTTTTCTAAACCACCATTTTTTATAAAACGCTAAAGTCCAAGGCAAAATGACATATTTCGTAAATATGTAATACATTGACTTCGCGTCCTAAACTTATCGTGTCATGTCTTCGCGGATAAGTTTAGGACACAAAAAATAAGATGAGACGATTGTTGTATATCTAGGTTGAGCGGCCTTCTACAGTACCGAATATAACAGCCATCCGAGAGACAGGCCACCTGCAAGGGTTCATGCCATTAGCGACTAGATGCTAATAGGCCACATTTATCAAAGCTCCAAGCAGCTGCGGAATAGTAGATTTAAATTAGATTTTTTATCAAAATTATAATTGCATACAAAATGTATGCCAATCCGTACTCACGAAACGGTTGGCCAAAGAGGGGAGCGGTCCTGGATATAAATAAGGCGCCCCGAATCTCAAACGTGAGAGTCCAGGTTTACCTCTGAAACCCCAGTGTCCACCGAACAGTGTCCCCAGTGACCAAGCTGATTACGATTATCGGGAAAACCACACTCTCTCCGATGCTGCAGAGCACTGACTTCGATCGCACCATGGCCGCAATCGGCAATCACTCGTGCTAGTGCTGCAGTTTGCGCAACGTCCTTATGTCGCTAAAGGTGTGACCTTCACCGTAAGCGAACAAAACATCCGAAATCATTGGCCCTTGCTGTCATAAAATTTTCGCAACAAACAGACTGGAGGAGTCGGTAAACTAGAAGCAGAAACGAGCAGATGAATGTCACTACTTTGACATATTGAAGCCGACGCGATGACTATTATCTGTACTATTCTCGCTTTGTGTATACAGTTAACCCCCCACTAACACTAAAATCAGGACCGTGTAGGTTGGGATAGTGTTATTAGGGGTAAAGCCTGGCACGTGTCGAATACACAGACGCTAGCCAACGTTTGACTGTAGTAACTGCATAGACGGCCCAGCTGTGTGTATCGAACTGCGGCGTCAGCCGCAATGCAACGGCGTGAATGTGACCGTTCAAGTTGGGGGTTGGCCGGCGAATATTTCAACTCAGCGTGTAATTCGGGATAGTGTAATTGGGAGGTCCACTGTATGTTTAAGTGCAATATAAATACCAGTGTCATCAAAAATAAATCTATGGAGTCAGATATTTCTTTACCTCAGAGCGTAAACCCCCACAACAATCTAGGATACTCAAGCTCAAGTATACATGAACATATGATAAAAATTGGCAAGGTATGGAGACGAGGAAAATGGACACGGCATGAATTGAGCCGAGACAATATGGGCTGAACTCTTAGAACAGGAATCGATAGAACCGTTTTTCTGTGATCTGACTATTTGAGACGAAAAATCGGTACTTTATTCGAACCGACGACGAAAAAAACTCGACGAAAAGAGTCTCAGGCCAGGTACCAAAAACATCCCAAGGCCAGCGTTAAAATCAAAAAACTGTTGATGTCTGTGTGGCGAGACTGCAGGAAGATAATTAATATATACGGCCAAACAATAACGACACAGATTTACCGCAAACAGCTAGATAAGTTGATTCATCATCATAGGCGCAACATCCCTATTGTAGAGCCCTGGCCCGGTCTGTTGCTACGTTGACTCTCAAGGGTTCAAGGGTTTCAGAGGTTCGTCCTTGGCATATGGGCATGTATTTTGGACACGTTGATCCTTATTCCCATGCCAATTGCTGCTCTCATTATTCACTGGCATGCATCCTTGAGAGCCGACCGACATCTGGCCACAATGTCTATGTCGGCGGCATCGCCAAGAAGCTGGACTGATTTATTAAGGATGGTGCTAGATTTTTCCACGTTGGAGTCTCTTATTACACCTTTGAGTGCTAAATGTTAAACAACAAACGTGCTAGAGCATTACCCTCTCTCAAACTGCGGTGTGTCTCAAATTCTTCAGATAACAGAATGTTATCCGGAACGTATCTACTGTGTAAAAAAAGAGTTGAGTGTATTCACCATTTGTCCAGATTTTATTTATTATATTATTTTAAAGCACAGCCTTGACATGCATCTGACTCAGTGCGATTGTGTGTGCCCGCTGATCGCGGTTGACATGTTTGAGCAAGAATATATTATAATTCTCACGTTTTCCAATAAGAAAATGATATATTTAGCAGTAAAACTGTGTAAACAGATCACAAAAAAAATATTTGATATGAAACAGCATCACGCACAGATGTCGATTAGCTTTAGCTCTGCTGCGTTTAAAGTGTTAATAAAAAAAATCATACTTATAAGGACATTGTTCGCATGCTAATGTTTTTCCGTTTCCATGAACCATCATTTTGTGATGTCGTAGAGCTGCTCTAAGGTATGTAGTAAAGGGGCATGATTCGCTCGCATCACATTTCATCGGAGGACCAGTCGGATGATACTATAATAAAAATAATTAAAATTAACAATGATAATTCATAAAATATTGATATACGATTCGGTTTACGAACCTTTTTAGTGTGATAGACGAGGCTATTGTTATGCTTAGCTTTATAATTACATCCCACAATACTACAGGTGTATGGTATTTCTCCCGTATGCTGTCTATAGTGTTTTCTGTGGATTTTTCCAAAGTGATTTTTAATTTTTACAATAAAAAAATGCATTAAAAACGGAATATAAATAAATACCTAAGATCGGAAGCGGTCGAACCGGTATAAATGCACTGATCGCATTGAAAATCTTTCGTCGGTTTATGTTCTAATTTTTTATGAGCGTTAAGATCGGTTATATTATCGGCGATGTAATAGCAGTCGGAGATGTTGCATTTTAATAATTCCCTGTGACGTTTTTTTGACTTTTTTCTTTTGACGCGCTTCACTTTCGGAGACCAGACGGGCGAAAATGTTCCGTCCGCTCGCAACGAGTCCGGCGACGACGTACGCTCTATTTTAATTTCGGAAAAATCGTAATTAATTTTTCGTTTCCTTAATTTAATTCTGTCTTTGTGTTTATGTTTTTTCTTCTTTTTTTTTAGGCGGTGGACTAGGCGACGTTTTCATCATCAGTGGGTCTTCATCGTTCTAGAATAATATTTAGATAAGAATTCATCGATAAAAATCGTTTAATACGGACGGCGATATTTACTTCCGTTATCTCTTCCTCGGTCTCTGTGTCTTGTTCTAATTTTAAACATCTCGAAGGCACTACTTCCACGTAGAGTACATGTTTGGCCGTCGGACATGTTGTAGGACCGCTTTCCAAATACTGAGTAGGTGAAGAGATATTCCTTTTGGATGATTGAGCTGGGTTCATACCATAGTATTTGAAGCTTTCTAAACTAAACTGAAGGACGTAAATAAACATAACGATTAGTCATTTCAAATGTATAACATTAATTAATTTGTGACTTTAAAAATAGGATCAACAGCTAAACAGAGGCCAGCGACCACGGGTCCAGGGGCAGGTAGAAATCTGCCCCGAACGGCCTTATGCAGTTAACAAAAAGTTACTTTCTGTATACGCTAATACGGAACTTTTCTCTCTACCTCCGCTACCTAGCCAAACAACACTCGTTCGCATCAAAGCTAGCGACCACGTGACCACGGCGGATCCTTTACTTTCGTCAAATGAAAAACACGGAGTGATTAATACAATAATTTTATTGAATAATACTGCGGAATTATTAACCCAGAGATTTTGGCTAAATAGTGTTACAAGATATTGAATGCACTGGTCTCCGGGACAACGGGAGCCATTATAAATAATTACTAATTAATTGTTGCAATCTAGTTAATATGCCCGATTGCAACAATACATATAAGAAATATATTATAAATGATATAAATATTAAAACTTAAATTAAAAACTAAATGCCATATTTATTGTTTATTATGAACAACTAAAGTGATATCGAATGTAAATATATTTTTTAAGTGAGATTTAAATGATAAATATTCAGGTTATTTATTTTTAAAATATGTCTCATAAATATTCAAATAGAAGGTATCAGGAAAATATTTGGCATTAAATAAAAAGGCATTCTTAACATGTTAAGATGATCAGTTTTAGTAGTAAATAGATAAGAGATGCTGAGGAACATGTACCGGATCGGCCATGGAGTGGCTCAGGGCCGTGTTGTGACATTTGCGGGCGCACCGGCCCGCGTCATTACGCCACTTTGATGGGTGCCGGATATGCTCGGTAAATATGCGCTCGAGACCAAACACATTATTTGGCAGGAATAAATAATATTTTGATATATTTACTCACATAAAAACTCATATATATATATATATATATATATATATATATATATATATATATATGTATATATATATATATATAAATAAATATTTAAAGAATAATTTAAGGCATTTTATTTTTTACATAATTCTAAATTATATATAATCTTATAATCAATGTTTTATTTGTTTTTGAACGCACAGTTGATTTAAACGCATTTTTAATAAATGTTTACAAAATATAGCTCGTTCTATTAATTTCAAAATAAGTGGAACCGTGAAATAATAATATGCCAAACATGATGGTATGTTAGGACCAAATTTTTATTTGAACTGTCAGTGTCATACGATTACATTCAATTCATTGTTTCATCAACCAAATAACGTGATGCTGAGAAAAAGAATTCCAATACGCATTCGAAATGTAATTAAATATGTTTCTACAAATACGTACGATCATGCAAATTCAACAAGTAACTTTGAGAAAGATTTTCATGCGAATTATCAAGAAATTACACCATTTCAAAGAACATTGCTCGCTGCAGGATCCGCAGTGGTGTCGCTCTTAGATCCGTTCAGACACGATATGATTGCATCGCTCGGAGAAACTACGGGCGATAATGCATTACAATACATGAGAGAACAAATGCTCAATACAGAAGAAGGTACTAATATATTAAACGAGAGACCGCGCATAAATTCTAATACCACAAATTATGACATGTTAAAAAAATTGCCAAAGAATACAATAGGAAATATATATTCAGAGTTTTTGGATGAGAACGGTGTCACGTCCGATTCTCGTTTAACCGTGCAGTTTATAAAAGATATCGAATTGGCATATGTGATGCAGAGATATAGAGAAGTTCACGATTTAATACATGCCGTATTGCGAATGAAAACAACGATGCTGGGCGAAGTGACTATTAAATGGATCGAGGCGTTGCAGACGAAGATGCCTATGTGCATCGGCGGGGCAATTCTCGGTGCCTCTAGACTCAAAACTAAGCATAGAAAATTATATGTCGATCAGTATCTTCCGTGGGCAATCGACACCGGAATTAATGCTAAATTTATGCAAGGAATTTATTACGAAAAGCGGTGGGATCAACCTATCGACGAATTTTATAAAGAAATGAATATAAACGAATTTAAAATCGCAAAGTAGAATAGTGTAAAAAAATATTTATATTTGAAATATGTAAATTGAAGTGAATAAAACAATGTAATAAGTGTTATATAATTTTATTATGCATGTATTTGTAATAAATTGAAATATATTTTATACATTGATAATTTAATTTTATGACACTTAACAATAACACTTATATATTAATATAAAAAATATGTCGTTCGCAATATAAAATATTATTTGAACATATTTGCACCTTCGTAATAAGTTTCAATTCTACACCGTCACACACATCTATCGTATTTTTAATTATCGTATAGCGACGAGGGATATTATTGCATTGTTTATATATTAAGGGTATCCAGAATTAACGTCATATTTTTGAAACAGTCATCTTCGGTTCACCATGAAGCCACGAAAATTATTTGTGCTATTTATAGTGACAATTTGGATGTCTGGAAATGTCAACGTTACTACCTGTTTTAGCAGGTGTGCGTCCTTTGGACTTGGAAACCTTCATGATGCAATCTGGCTGGGCTCTCGAGAGAAAGTGAAAGCCTCAGTAAACATCGGCCAAGACGATGAAGATGCCAACAGCGTCACCTAGCGGAGGAAAGCTATGACTGCCGGCTGCCCTAGGAGCCACTCACTGAGCTTGTGGCTGATCAATCGGCATTTGCGGCTTTAAGCGAGTTTGCTGGCCACGTCAGAACGAGAGCCGCCCTGCTCAACCTGGCCCCTTAACCCTAATGGGAGGTTGTTCTGTTACGTGTCTACTGTTGAGGCATTTGCTCTCTGTACCTGTCAAGGTATGCTAGCCAAGTGTATCATAAGACGGGCATATAAAGTAAAGCTTCCATCCTGGAGTGGCCCCTAGCATCATGAATAGCAGTGAATTGAGAGACTAGAGGCCCCGTTGCTTCAGCCATTTCCAGCCTGAAGCGAAAAACCCTCCTGGGATACATTGCTTGCGCTGAAAATAGATTTTTCAAATCTAAATTCATTTAAAATATATTGAATTGGGTTTGTGTAAGGGGCTTCACTCTGGCTCTCGTAAATGTTAATACTTGGTTAGTGTAAGAAACGTCCTGTAGTGTTACATGTTGGGAAAGCAAGTCGGAAACCGACTTGCGGACACAACTCGAGTAGTGTCTGTCTTTGTTATCACTAATTGGTGTGAAGACGTGACTATCCCGGGCTAGATTGAGCAGGCTCCCTGAATCGTTTTCCGCCACATTACCATTCAAACAATACAAACTTGCCCTGTCTTTCAGGTTATTGGCGGAAGTGGCAACGAGGAACTCGTTCGGATGGAATTCGAGCGAGTAAAAGCCATACAAAAACATCACCAACTTCGGTTGATGGAACATTTTCAATAAGTCAAATTTAATAATATAATCATTGGTAAAACACAATATCAATTCTGGGCACCCCCAATAGTAATAAAGATTCTGTCAAATACAAAAATAAATATAGATATATTTTAATTAGTTCAACTATTCATTCGGTTAATATCATACGATGATTAGATTATATCTAGCATTCCACAAAATGCTATTTGGATTTGTTAGAGACGTCGTTTTGCGATATTATGTCCTCGGATACGCTTTCGTCGAACGTATCAGTTCTATTAGAGTATTGCATTGAAGCGTTAGATCGATCGTCGCTCGGGACAATTTCAGTTTTTTTAGAACTATCTGCAGAAACAGATGATAACGTTACAATATTATTTAATATAGAGGCGTTAAGCGAATTATTATCGTTTGAAGCCATGTCGACGGGCGTTTCGGCACCTCGTGATGAGTCTTTAAATTCTTCAGTATTTACAATTTCACTAAGTAACGATGCTGCACTTTCGGGACGGTTTGAGTCTAAATTCGATACATTATTAGATAAGATTTCTTCGAATATGCTGGAATCGTATAATTCGGTTTTATTTGAATATTGACTGACGGCGTCTAGTTCTTTGGCGTCAGATATTTTTGAATGTTCGTTTATATTGTCGCGAGGCGAATCGGCCATTTCTTCGTCGTTGCGGGGCGTATCGTCCTTGCCGTCGGTGGCGGGCGAACCTGAAGAGTCAGAGGTAAAGGTGGTGTCGGGGCTATCGGGTACGCCGAGCGCAGAGACGAGCTGCACGAGCAGTGGCAGGCCGGACTCGTCGTCTAGACGTAGGCGGCGGGCTAGTGTGCCACGAGCGGGATAGGCGCGGCCGCTCTCGGCGCGCAGTACGGCGGCGCTGTGGGGCAGGCGGCCGTCCAGCAGCTCGTGGGCCAGCTGCAGCGCCAGGAGCGCGGCCGGGGCCAGCTGCGCAGGTCGCACCTCACCGGAGCCGCTACGCTCCAGTGCCAGGTACAGGCCGGCCCGCAGCCTCGCTCGCACGTCGGCCAGCACCCCACTGTGTTCCAGGGCCGCCGTCATCAGCTCGCACAGCTCCGCCTCCTCCTCGCCGCCGCTCAGCGACATACCGGTAACTACTGTCAAAACGACACAACAAAACAATGGCCCCCACAGTTCATTTTTCGGCCATTAAGATCCAACGTTCGCAAACTCGTTAATAGTGCGTGAGGATTGGGGAATTTATGTATCAGACGTTTAATATCTCATTTAATTTAATCTCATCCTAATTAATATAATAATTTATAAGATTTATTATATTTTAAAAATACAAAAATGAAATATAATATGTTTATTAAGATTTTCAATCCGAATAAAATACAATTATATATCAAAATACGATAAGTAACGCTAAAAAAAATTTAAATTTTTGTGGTATATAAATAAATAATTGTTTTTGTGTTAACACGTTCACCATGTTTTAACGTATAATTTTTATATATGTGATTGGCGAGTTTTTACTTATGGTAAAAATGTAAAATTTACCAAAAAGATTAGCGCTATGATCTGTCAGCCTCCAGATTCGCTTAACGTAACCTTTTACGATTTCTTGCTACTCCCGATGATTTAAAAATAACTAAAAGGATGACCTTTTCTAACACTGAGGCGATACGCGACAAAATTGCATTCAATCAAAGGAGCTAAGCACTATATCGTAAATTACGTTACAAAAGTGTTGTTAGAAAATTGGCGCCGTTTCGAGTATATGATATATCAGAAACTATTTTTAAGGGGATGAAATTAATATTGATGAATAAATAAATTCAATTTTCTTCCTATATCGTTTTCTCTCAATCACTATTTTCTACAAAATGTCTTGTCAACCATTGACCTTTATTTCGCCGGCCAATGTATTATATATTTACGAAATATGTAATTTGACCTCGATAATATTAGCATTTTGTAGAATGAAGTAATTCAGAGGAAACGTTATAGGAGGGCTGATTGTATTTGCATTTTGTAATAATTTTCCATTCCGGAGTATCGGATTTTTACCCCCTGAGACCCACTGCTCTCTTCCTATGAAAAGCAGAATAGCTTTTGAATTTCTTTAGAAGAAAAGTTAAGTTTTTAAAAGTTTCTCCTCATGATATCTGCGTCCCTTTTAGGTTGTTAGATTATCTCTGCGAATACGGAAATTGCCACCTACTCAGCCCCTGTTCAGCTGGGGCTACCTGGTATCTTTCATAATTAACAAACCTCTTTCTAGTTCGGTGTGCTATCACGTTTAGGTTTATGAGGACCAATAACCCAAACAAAAAGTGCATGATTCCACAGTTTTCTTTTTATAAAATTAAAAAAAATATGTATCAAAAGTGACTCGGTATGGACGGCGCGGGACTGCTCCGAGTTGCAGTGTAACACAGCGCTTAGCGACGAGACCCCCTCCCCCTCACCCCGCCGCCATTCCATTCAATACACGACGCTAACGAAGAGACAGCGCTCTTGCTCTACACGTGCGACGTAACACTAAATAAAAAAATGGATTATTATATATATTTATAAATTAGATATTGATTTCGATCGGTGTCCGACGTTATAAAAACGATACCATCGTTATGTGCACGCCATCGTTAATTTAAAATGAAGTCGCAAATGGAAAAGGTTACCGAGTATTTCTTGTTCGTCGATAGACGGAAATTTGAACGCATCATATTCGACGAAAATGCAATTATATTCGTGGACAAGAGTGTTTTATTGACGAAAGCGTAGTTTGAAACTTGCGACACTATAACGGAATTAGTTCACCGCCATACCTCAAATAATTCATCTCTAACGTCGTTTTAGCATCAAGAAATAGATCGTTACTCGACACGCTGACCCAATTATTTCCAGGAATTAATTAACAAGAGAAGTTATAAAGTCATGATCCGACCATATTATTAGAGTGCCGAGAGCCGTCCCTCTGAATTTACCTTAATTAGGTCGCTATATTTAATATTTGTTTATAATACCTCGAAAAGTTTATATATGTATGTCATAGAAACTAGAACATTCTATTACTAACTGTGCATATCATATTTATACATCTCTGATACATCAGTAGATTTGAGTCGCTTATAATAAAAAAAAATAAAGTAAAATATTATCTGCAGTAGTTAAGTATTAATTTGCTTTCGCAAGACTGAAAAAATATAGATATTGACATAGTTTTGAATGAAAAATTAGTGGGGACGAAGAGAGAAGTGCTTTAGTAATTAAAGAATGGGACAGTGAAGCAATAAAAGTAGAGACAAGTGGTCTATAAAATTAAAACAAAGAAAATTAATTGCAAAGAGATATTTTAAAATATATAAGTATATAATTTTACGGGATAATTAATTATTTAAAATTTTCTTAGAGACTAATGTGATTTTAAAGATGAGTATGAGGTATTTTAACATATTCAAGTATCTTACAAATGTGTTACGATTGCCAACGGAGCATATGAATTGGCTATGAATTTGCAATATAGTTAGTTGGCACAGAGTTTGCCTGGACACCTTCGAATTTATGAACTAATAAATTCAACATTAAATTCAAATAATATTTTGATAGTTTTTTAAAAAATAAATGACAATGTCCAATTGGATATGAAGAGAATTCCAAGAATTTTAAAACAGAGAAAATAACTATGATTGACCGAAACCAACCGAGTCGTCCGAAGGGGGTCTATTTACAATGGAAAATAGACCCCAAACATTTTCCAAAAGTCTTTTTTAAAAAATATATAATAAAAGTAGTTATTTATGGAATGCTTCATAATTTGGTGAATAATTTGGATTTTTTAACTAATAAATATGACGCGTAAATGACAAGCGCACTCGGCGATGTCCCGCCAGGATCAGTGATTATATAAAATATTTATTCTTTAGACTTATTTAGACAAATACAAAAAGTTTGTGACACGTAGGATTCATATTAAAAGAGTTATTCGAGAAAAATAAAAAACCTCTGGGTCCAAAATAGACCCCATCGGCACGGCTAGGTTAAAGCTTTTAGCTTATATGTAAGTTTTTAGCCTATAAACTGCCGATTTTCTAATCATCGAAGTACTTTTGTAACGCAATTTTCCTCGTGATGTTTATCGCCCTCAATTTTAAATGTAGTCATTTCGTATTTTTTCAAGTCGCTAGAAGCCATGTCAGTCGAATACGGAGGCTAAGGAATCATAACAGTGTTGTTTTTGACAAAATAATCCCCATTTTCTATCTTTTTTACAGCGTTAAACACACCAACACTAATGAAACCTTATCAATAGTACATAATAATGTTAGCATCCAATATGGTTACCAATGTCAAGATACGTCAGGGATAAATGTATCAATACCAAAAATATGCCAATTGGATATCTTTTTAATTAATTTTAGATGTTCCCTTTCGTTTTTTCTAAACCCAGATGTTTATTATTTATTATGTTTATTCATAAAATTGTACAAATCAAGATGTAATTATTATACAATCGACCCTCCTATAGCGCTTCCTGCTATAGCGTAGCATGTGGTGCAGTCCCTTCTATAGTGCCTCCTTCCAAGGTACCGTTTTCTACAAAACGCTAAATTTCCATACATTGCTTCGCTATATAAAGGTCAATGCCCTTTGGTTGACAACAAAATATAACACGCGAGAGTGAACAAACTAAAAATAGAACAAGGTCGTTTACAATAAATGAAACGAAAAATGTTTGTTCTATTAATTTCGTTCAATATACAAAATACCGCTAAAAAACTCTAGCCTCAATTTTTTTATTGGTGTATAGTCTTCTATAGGGCGAGTTTCTATAGCGCGATCCCTACCTCAGCACTATGTAAACGTTAACTCTACTGATATTAATAAAATTTGATTATTTATTCGCAACTAAAAGTTCAATTTTGCGCCATCGTAAAATATTTTATATGAAAACGTGAAAAATAGCACAGAGCAATTAATATGATACAGCATCCCTGTTAACATCATTCACTGGGATTTTACAACATACTAAAAAAATATTATTTCATGAAATGAATTATATGGCTTTTTGAGAGTAGAAGCTCGTTCAACTAATACGAAAATGATATAGCTGAGAGGAAACAACACATGATGCACTTTTATATTTGCAGATGTAAAATATTAAAATATATTTATGGATGATGTTTCTGTATTGCAGATGTATTGGTATTGATACTTTACATTAATAGCCGGTGGTGAATCGTCTTCCATTGAGTGTTGGGAAATGTCAGCTAATGACATTTTCTTTGTCCAGCGGGTTCTTAACCTTTGACTACATGCCCAAAAACGTAACCCTCCCCATACAACCGATTAGGGATTTAAGAATTCTTTGATAAATATTTAAAACTTTATTCACATGTAACCGATATATTAAGATTATATCCAGAGTAATTATTAGGTCATCTGTTGGAAAACAGATCAGGCAGGTCAAACTTTATGAGTATAAAGAGGCAACAGTGCAGCAAATACTATAAAAACGTGGAGGAATTGGTTGGTGAAAGTGTTTTGAATATTCGCAAATACCTAAGTTGAAGACAAGACGATCGTAACTTGAAAGATTCCAGCCTCTATGGACGCCTTGACCTCATAGAGAACAAGGCGTTCGAATCACACGTTAGAAGATTAATAAGTATAGTTCAGAATGACTTCCGCATCCTCCAGAACGTTGCTACTTCATCGTGTTCAGTTAATATATCCCCACTGCGGTTGAAGCCCTCTTCTATTTTTTTCCCACTTTGTCCGGTCATAGGCTGTACTCTTCAAGGTGTTGACCTACTTTTCGTTGACCTGTCCCCTGATTCCTGTCTATGATCCTTCGGCTCCATCGCCCGTCTTTCATGCGGAACTCATGGTCAGCCCATTGCCACTTAAGTCGAGGGATTTTTGTGACAATGTCAGTCACTTTTGTTTTAGATATTGAACAAAGTCAACAGAAATTAAAAAGCCCTCTTTCCAAATTTTGTATGAGTGCCTTTGGTTTCTATAACGTGGTCCCGATTTATTCGTTATAGAAGGGTTGTAGCTAACATCGCTCGCTCCATCGCCCTCTGAGTCACTTTGAACTTGTGGACTAGTCCCGTCGTAAGTGTCCAGGTTTCGGCGTCGTAAGTCATTACCGATAGAATACACTGGTTACATAGATGAGTTGTTTCTTCAGATGATCTATTAGTTCTAAAGCTTGCAAAATGTCATTGTTAGAAAAGCTATATGAATGAAATTGGCAATAGACACGATGGATGCCATTGTGCCTTCTGGGTAGCAGGGACCCAGATGGCATAATGCCATCTCCGTTCTTCTTCTCCTTCATCCAACTCTCTGTGTTTCAGATGAGACGTCGCCTTCCAGGTTTACTTGGCCTTTCTTAAATGGACCAGGCCACCAGCCGTGAGTAGGAGTTGTCCCGTGAGTTCTAACAACAATCGGTTGTGGGTAGAATAGATTCGCAATTCTTTTTATGTAGATTGAGTGTTACAGACACCTTTGTCTTTGCCACCTGGGGACACTACGCGATCTCCGCCGGTCCTTGGCTTCTTCTATCTACCTCCCGAGCACCAGCAGAGGCAGGTCTGTCTCAATCCTGATGCCAGGACTGCATTGATTGTCCTCTAGGTTGACTAAGCTCTTCGAATACGATCAGGTCGTCAGCCGATAAGGATTGTAACAATACTAATCGGATGAGGTTAGGGCTCCTAACATCCATATATCTTGTACAATTCGAAATAATCCGAGGATACATCCAGCACAGCTACTTACAATACATAACATATATCTCTATCTGAAAGAGGAGGTCGGTCTACTCGACGAAGTATTTCTTCAAGCCGTCCAATGACATAGTGTATAACTCCTATGCACTCTGCAAGTTCTTCACATTATCAAGGTGCTCGTTCGGGTATGCTTTTCCTTCCGGCAAATGCAAGGACGAAAACTCTTCGCTTTCCTAAGTTATTGCAGCATTCAATCGATCAATTTATTCATTTAAATCCGCACAATAAATAATTAAAAAATACCAATATTTCGTCGACCTTATGAATATATAGATATTGAATATATAAATCTGATTTATTTTTTATTAAAAAATAATGCGAATGATGAATAACTGATGGAATTTGTATTTAAAATTTTGTTTTTCATATTTTATTTACCGTTGCCGTCTTATTGCAAATATTTATTTTCTTTTTCATCGCTGTGCAAATAATATCGTTTTTTTCTAGCATCCACAGATCGTGTTTTTGTTTCTATTAAATATCTCTGTTTAAGTAAATATATTTATAATCATCCGAAAAAAAATGAGTTTGATCGCGTCTTTAACCAATTTCACAGGAGCGCTTCTACTCCTAGCTTTAGAGGATCGCTGTCAGAACGGTGTTATCTTAATTCTTATTTAAGTGGCACCGTTGAGGCGGTTTGCTTTTTGATCTTCCGTCGGGAGGCGAAGAACGTTGCAGTCGTAAGCGTTGGACTTTGAAATGGTTTTTTAAATGGACTATGTAGCTAGGTTATTGACGCAAAATTTCAGCAGGTTTAACTCATTAACAAAAAAAATCAACTATGCAATCGGCGGCTAATCATCCTCGATCAGTCGGTAATTAAAATTCTTTTACTTGATATATTTACTCAATATACAAGGCGATTTTTTTACCCATGGCACTGTTAAGGTTCGAAAAATGGAGTCAAAAATTGTCGTCAACACATCCTTAAAAACGGATCTGATACAATCGAATCTTCGTCCCCATTATGATAGTGATCCCAAGTGAATATTCTATTAATTATCCGGAATCAGGCATTATTTTCGATAATATAACCTCTTTATGTATATATCGTAAATATCACCAAATGGTAACTAAGATAAACAATAAAAGAAGTAATATTTTTATGCTTTTCATTTATTTTTAAATAGAATATTAACGGTTGTTTTCGTTGTGATTCGTGAATAGTTCTGGATGGAGACGGACTTCCTGGAGTGCCGAAGAATCAGCTTCTACGTGTAGAGGTATGTCGAACAATACCAGTATAATAATATATGTTTTTTGTACATCTGTATAAGTTCTTTCAATTAATAATGATGGATAAAATATGAATGGACAATGTTTTGCCAATATTATAGAGATAGAAAAATCCCCGGTACGAGGGTATGAAGTATTCGAAAGGAATTACTTCTTTAGGGGACAAAATAACGTGTATAAAATGATTTTATCTTTTCATAAACGGTATAAGTCATTCATTTTAAAATGATGCGTTTGTAGGACGGATTGAACAAGTATATATCTAGTATACTCGACGTTGACGGAACGTGAGAGTTGGAATTATATCGGATTAGTTCGATACAGTTTCATCTTTAGTTAATAAGGGCTTTTCTGTCCCCGGAGGAGGCAAGTACTGAGGCTGAGGCGAGGAAACAGGGTAAATAAGGACGCTGCATTACTGTGACTGACCGGAAAATAGAGGGGTGCGAGGTCAAGGATGTTAATTATATACGATAAGGTTGTTCTGTATGAAATGTCCGATTTTTTCTCAAGTGCAGCTGTCAAAAATTCTTTTCAACGCGCTCTCGAAACATTTTTTTTAATTTAAAAAGGTATATTCGCATTTTTATCCAATATTTGGCTGTTTTTGTTTGATATTTTATTCATTTTCACTCTTAAACCAATGTAACAAAACGCGATTTACTAAGTTCTAATTTCGTCAGTCCGGGCGATTTACTAATTACTAATAAGGACACGTATGCGCGTGCCCGGACCGCTGCTCTGTTTCCACGAGGACTTAAATGCGAGTCGGCCGGACCGTTGCTCTGGGCGCCACGAGGACTCGCATACGAGTCCCCCGGACCGCTGCTCTGGCGCCACGAGGACTCGCATACGAGTCCCCCGGACTGCAACGTGTTAAAGCGGGTTTGCCACTTGGAGAACACTACGCGATCTCCGCCGGTTCTGTGCTTCTTTAATTCTCATTCCCAAGTACCAGCAGAGACGCGTCCAATTTAATCCGGGGGCAGGTATTGCGATGGTTGTCCTTCAGGTTAACTAGACTCTTCAATACGGGTCAGGTCGACAGCCATAAGCTCGGGAGTTGAGCTGTCAATGCACGTATTGTAACAATTATAATCGGATGTGGGTAGGGCCGATTCGTATTTAATTTACCGTCTGATCGGGTACTATGGGCATCTCCGTTAGCACATCCGTCACCGTGTAGGCACGGAAAGCGGCTTGCGCCCCACATAATTCCGTAAAATCTACCGAATGTTCGATACCGACACGGGACAACACTCAACTCTTCAAATTTTTATTTAAAAATTTCCGTTCTGTGAATTTTTATCATTCCTATGAGTTTTGAGAAAGACCGAATGCCATTATTGGTAGTAAAGAATTACAGGCGAGGGTGGGATCAAACGTTCAAAAACATTCGTTCGTTTTGCGTCTTTTCCGGTGAATAGAAAAAGTAAAAAATCCAAGACGGGTGAAAGGGTAGATGATGAATGGATGCCGCACGAGTTGATGAAATGCCAGACGGAGGAAAGTAAGACCTAGTTTTTTTCAATATTGATTTGACAAAATCGAACGTCGTTTTTAGATAAAATCGTTGCTTGCGAAAAAAATAGATTGCGCTCGATAATCGAAAAAGAAGCGGGCAATAGTTAGATAAGGATACAGTTTCAGGACGGTCACTGTATGGTGGAGAGCTGAAAAAGTAATTTATTATTCATCTATAAAACCTAGCGAAACTATAACGGAAAAATCCAACTATTGAGAAATTGACACCGTGGATGAAAAAAATAGAAAAACAACATACAACGTTGCTCAGCCGTTACGGCTTGATCATATTGGAGGAAGACGCTCGACCTCACAAAGCATTAAGAATCGCTGACAAATTAATATTCATTGATTTATGAAATTTTGCCACATTCTCCGTATTCACCCAGCATTTCAGCAATCTATTGCCATATTTTTCGTCGTTATGAATTATTTTTACGAGGCATGATATATCAGAATCAGAATGGTTTAATCAAGGGCTTCGAAGGATACATTAAATCTAAACAGAAGATATTTTTAAAACATTATGAACGATTTGCTTAATTTAATTTATTATTATTTATTTAAACAGCCTTCTAACCCGAAGCGGGTCTTTGCCACCTGGAGGACAATACGCGATCTCCGCCGGTCTTTGGTTTATTTTATCCACCTCCCAAACACCAGCAGAGGCACGTCCGTCTCAATTCTGATTCCAGGATTGCGACGATTATTCTCCAGGTTAACTATGCTCTTCCAGTTTTTAACTTTTACAGTAGGTTAAAAACTGGAACCTTTACACATCGTAAGCATATCTTAGATTTGTTTTTTTTTATCGGTTATTTAAAAAAAAATACGATACGACATAGATAGCGACAAACGAAGAAGAAAAGACAGATCTGCTTAAAAGAGCTGGCTGTGTAAAAAGTAAAAAACTAGGACTCGAGATCAATGTTAATAAAACCAAGCTGATGATAATCGACAGATGTAATCAGTTATCCAGATCTGATAATCTACCGAATTGTAGAGTGGGTTGAAGAATTTCTATATCTCGGATTATTACTTACGAGGAACGTAAATTGTAAGCTAGAGATAAGAAGACGAATGGGGATGGCTAAAAATGCGATGTCAAAGCTATCAACAATTTGGAGAATATGGGGGGATATGCAAAAAGAAACAAAAATGTTTAGGGCAGAGTCTGGTATTCTCAATGTTTAATTACGACGTAGAAATCTGGACCATAAAGGAGAATATGAGAATGAAAATTGACGCCTATGAAATGCGGTGCCGGCAACGCCTGCCGTCCTGAAAGGAATGGGGAACCACAACGAAGACCGACTTTCTTTCTCTCGTATGGTTCAAAAGGATTTTTCGATACTTTGGGCATCTCGCCAGAAGAAACGATAGCCTGGTGAAGCTCGTCGCGCTTGGAAACGGAGAATGACGCAGAGGAAGGGGCAGGGCGTCCGCCCGCCGAAGCAACCGAGCAAAGACCGTTACAGGCTCCACGTCGAGAATCCCGGAGAGACAAAATCAAGAAAATTCGGAACAACAACGGTCACGATTCTCAGACATGACTGTACCGACTAAAGAAGAACTAGGTTTTTCGAATGCGGGCCAGGTCACCGGCCATAACCTAGGAAGCCGAGCTGTTGATGCGCGGACTGAACAATAATAATCGGACTAATTCGCATTTTTGATTAAGCTCATTTTATTACGCGCTTTTATGCTCATTAGTGAAATCGGTATTTCGTTGTTCGGAAAGTCATTTCGTTTTTTCCCAGCAGAGGACTTAATTGTATTTTTTCACAGCCAATTTAAAGCTTAAGTCGTATAATCAATATGTATTTTGACAGTTGATATAGCAAGGCTTGCTTGTGAAAAAGTTCGATAGATTCTATGCAGTACTTTTTGGCTGGGATCCTTTCAAATATGGAAAGTTAAAAGTAGCATTTTCGGCATATTTTACATTTTTACTATCGAAAAGGTAAAAATGCTATTCATATTCATGCAAGTAAAAAGTAATCCGATGGGTATGAAGAAGATGTATTGATAGAACGCCAGGGCCAAAACCTGGAAATTTTGATGTCTAAGATGCAAGAGTTGAAGCTGACGAAGACACAATAAAAGCATTAATTGATGCAAATCGGCGAACCACAACTCGTGAGATCGCCAAGAGATTAAATTGATGGTATTCGACTGTTCATGATCATTTGAAACGCTTAGGTTTAATCTCAAAGCTCGACATATGTGTTCTTCGTGTTCTTACGAAAAGAAATTTGTGCCGTAGCGTTGACGTCTGTAATTTACTTCTCAAACGTCATCCCTGGGGACGAGGAATGGGTCGTCTACAACAATGTTAAACGCAAGAGATCACGGAGTAAAAAAGATGAACCTGCTCAAAGCACTTCCAAGGCTGATATTCATAAAAAAAAGTGATGCGGTTTGAATGGAATCGTTTTTTTAGCGTCTTCTGGGCAACACAATGATTAATTCTGTACTGTCATCAGCTGGACAAATTGAATGATTCACTTGAACAGAAAAGCACAGAATTGATCAATAGAATAGGTGGAGTGTTTCACCAAGATAATGCAAGTTAACTCGCCAAAAGCATTTACAGCTTGGATGGCATATCCTGCCACACCCACCATATTCACCAGATGTAGCACCTTCATATTATTATTTGTTCCGGTCTCTACAATATTTTTTAGATGGTGAAACCTTTACTTCAAATGAGGAGGTCAAAAATCAACAAAAAAATCAGTTTTTTGGTAGCACGGAATGCAAAAGGTATTGGACCAGAATGGACAATATATAATTCAATAAAATATTTATTCACTATAAGAAAATCCCGAAATTACTTTCCGAACAACCCGATATTTGTTTGTCTGTCCGGCTACAGTTGAGGCTATCGAAGACAAGTTAACGGGGAAAACTAGTAGTCTTGCGAGACGCATTTCGAGGAATTTCCCGCGGAACCTAATTCGATCGAATTGCATAGAGGGCGGCTTTTCATCCCTCGTCGCGAAGTTTGACGAAGAGGAGGAAAGTTTTAGCCGGCAGACGGAATTGAGGTTAGGGGGTGCGTGCGCGGGGGTGGCAGCGCGCGCAGGGGAGGCTGCGGTCCGGCAGTCGGCCGGGGCTCTCGTCCGGGCCGCCCGCGTCCGAGTAGCTCGCGCGTGCGCAGCTAGTGGCCGAGGCGACAGCGACACGTGCACTGCTTCACGCCACACCACGCCACCCTACACCACGCCACAGTGCATCTGCCCCGGTAAGTGGCTCCGACCGCGACCTGGACTCCGCTCCGACTCCGACTCCGACTCTGACTCCGGTCTCGTCTCCGCGCCGGCTCCCCCTCGCGGCCCTTTTTGGGTCAAGAGCCGAGACGTCCCGGCCCCGACTCGCGCCCGGTCCGCGCGTCGATCGCGACTAATTCCCGTTTTTAATTATTCGAATTTAATTGTGACGTTTGAAAAACGACGGTTGACCGTTGACGCGCGCCGTCGATTTAAATATTCATTTTTTTCGCCGGATAACGCGCGATCCGATCGGAACCCGTTTGTGTTCGCCGAAAAAATACATTTTCACCAAAAATACTCAAATATAAGGGTAGGTAGGCCGGAAAACTCGGCTTTTTAAAATAATAATAATCAGAATGCGATAAATAATTCGCGATTGACAAATTGTTTTTTTGATATTCATTCAAATATTCGTTAATATATGAAATGATTATATATTTTTTTAAATTATATTATCCACAGTTATATTTAAATACATATTATGGCTTTTTCGAACTTGAATGTCGATAAAACGTCGTTTCAAATATGTCATCCCCGGCGAATATGGAAGCTAAGACATCGTAACTGTATTGTTTTTGGCCTAAACTTATTTCCCTATTTTTCATTTTTTTTCGCGAGTAAAAAATGGACGTGAAAACACGCGGAACCTTTTTGTATATGCTTTTAAATTGTGTACA
The DNA here is from genome assembly GCA_022495035.1 of Philopotamus ludificatus. NCBI lineage: Eukaryota > Metazoa > Arthropoda > Insecta > Trichoptera > Philopotamidae > Philopotamus > Philopotamus ludificatus. The sequence goes on from JAGXCT010034846.1 coordinate 22,422, forward strand.
TCCATAATATCTGGGTTCATGGATAATATGTTCGTGGATGAACGTTATTATTTTTTCAATAAAACGAGACAGAAAACTGCACTGTCTCCGGTTGGATTTTATTAAAACATTTTTCATTTTTATTCGCTTAGAGTTTTCCATTAATAACGTGTGACGTTATTCGTATCGCTCGTTATTATTTGAATAAATCGAAGAATTTCATGATTGCCGATCCTTGTCGTACGGATTTATCATGATTTTTTCAACGATAATGCATTTTTCCCTAAGAACCCATTTTTCTTCTTCTCATTTTAAACAAAAATGTTAAAAATTGGGTTTTTTCTTAGGAATCTAAAACTTTTTTAGCCGCTCAGTTTTGGTGCGGATTCTACATATACCTCCTGTTTCTGAGGCTTTCCATTTTTTTCACATGTCATGAATAGTGATTTAGAGCGGGGGTCACCAAACTACTTTAAGAACCTCCCCTACGTTTATTTATTTATTGAATTTGCATATCATTAATATAATTCAGATAAATATGATATATTTACATTAAATTACAAGTTTATGTATATCTAAATTATAATGAAGTGCAAAGTGTGTGCTTGTTTGAATAACCTGATTTCTTCTAAATATGGTTTTAAATTTAAGTCAGTTGAACGCGTTCGATTTTTTATTCCATATATTTTAGCTTAGAAAAGTGATCACATAAATATGTCATTATTATTATAATTTATTATTTAAATGGCCTTCTAACTCGAAGAGGGTCTTTATTACTTGGATTAGACTAAGTATTCTCTGCCGGTCCTGGATGTCTTCTATACACTAGGCACCAGAAGAGGCACGTCCATCTCAACCCTAAGGCCAGGACTGTGATAGTCGTCCTTCAGGTTAAGTAGGATCTTCAAAAACGAGCCAGGTCGCCAACCTGATGAGCCTGGGACAACACTCAACTCTCAACACTCAGTATTTTTGTAGTTTTATTAATTTCAATTGAAAATCTTCTTCGACATTGTTGATCGGAAAGCCGATAGGATTTTGAAATATTTTTGATTTTCCATTAAAATCAATAAACTGATCTGTAAAAGCTGTCTGAAGTAATTTTATATTTTCAATGCAATCTTCGAGAAAATGTTGTTCGATAAATTATCACAACATAAAAAAATATATTGAATAATATGGTTTTTAAATAATTCAAGTAATGAAATGTTCATAATAGGGACGATTAACAAATCTATCATGTCTCTGTAGTTTACTATTTAAAACATTGAGATGATCACATGTATCAGCTAAGAAGGCAAGACGCCAAAACTATTTCAGATAGATATTTCTGGGATAGGATTTAATTTCTCATTCATAAATATATAAATTTCCATCCGTAGTTCTTAAAATTGCTTTAATAATTCCACGATTCAATCACCACAATTAGAACCAAATAATAAAATTAATATTTATATATAAAAATCAGGGTCCGGATGAATTTTTTCATGTAGTTCCTAAAATTATTTGTAGAATATCTTTCTTCTGCCCCTGCGAACGGGTAACTTTTATATCAATTTTAACACTGTCCACTTTTAGTCGAATCGATGAGTTATTCTTATTATACTTTTTTTACAAATTTATTAAAAGAGGTATTCATTGGCAAAATGAAAAAGTAGCATCTATATTTTTTTTAATTAAATATAAAAAACTTGGTACAAGTTGTTTGATAAAACATCTTTTGGGCTAATACGTCTGGCGGGTGAAAAAGTGGAAAAGTGTGATGTTGATTAATCGATATTCATCAACATACTTAGCATAACAATATTTAAAAACGACATATATGTCCGAATATGAAATTCTAATATAAATAATTAAATCCCGATTTTGTATATGTATTATTTTCACGGAAAAACCTCTCTTAAATTTTCTTTTGACATATTGAAATGGACCATTCTAACGCTCCATTGGTTTTTAGTATTCGGATAATCGTTGCCAATGTAATAAAAATGTATACTAACAATAAAATCTACATATTCGAAAACTTGCAACGGGGAAAACTCGCTCATACGTTACACAATTCGCAAGTGATTTTAATCATCGTTTTCTTGCTAAATTGATATCTCAATGCCTATGTTTAATACGATAGTTTTAGAAGATATCTATCTATATTATACGTAAAAGTTCGTCTCATATAATTCTTGCCGTGAAACGTCAACATTTATAAAAAAAGAAGCGTCGAATAAAATTGGCACCGAGGGAAAGATTTCAACTTTTGTAGGCGAAAGTGGAAGTACGCTCCCCGCAAAGTTTTCACCCATTCCCAGTTCATTACAGCATATAAACAAATTTACTTAAATATATTTTATTCTTTATAAAAACAGCATCTGAAAGGTTTTCGCATAAAAATATAAGATCCCTTAAAATATGCCGACGCAGCGGCTTTCAAAGATCTCTGAATACGTAGCCCGATAAACTTGGCCGATAAAAAAACGGCGCTGTAAAGGTTTTCTTGTAAAATCGAACAGTATTTTGTTACATTGGATATTCTTCAAACAAAAGAAAAGAAGCCCCCCTCATTGAACCTGCCCCATTGTGTTTTTTAATGAGGAAACTTTTCAATCGATACTTGAATGGTGTCTATTAATTAGATAATTAATCCCGACGAAATTATATATTTTTCACTGTTGATTTATTAGGGCTTAAAATAACGCATTTTTTTTTCTTCGTCGTCATCTAAATCAAGTGTACTGTGAAAAGTTGGGGCGATTTGAATTCGTGAAAAAAATTTCACGCCTAAATGGGTTTCTTCATTGCGGCGGTGGCGATTTTCCCGATCGAGTTTTTCTTATTTGCCCGCTAACTACTTAAAAGAGAGCTGTTAAAACAGCAAATAGAGGAAAACTTTGAAATTAGTTAGCGAAGTATAACCGACTATTGGATAGTCGATATTTAAACCTCAAAATTAACACGCGTTTTTTTATGATTTCAACCCCATATATATATATATATTTTTTAACTCGAGCCAACATTTTACAACCCCAGGGGCGAGTCGCATTTGATTACATTAGGGCTCCTGGGAGTAGTATTTACGACACTGTTTAATTACATGTAATTAGTAGTGCGTCGGCTATATACTTCTATTCCAACGTAATTTGTAATGAAATTTTTAACGACGAAATGAATTTTCAAAATTGAAAGTTTTCACGCTGCAAAAATGGCTGAAATTCCGTTATTACGTATACATAACGTAATATATTCGATGTTTGATCGATAGGGCAATAACAGCGATATGTCTTTCAGTCGTTTCATGTCACATTTGATACGTTCATTGTCGAAATCGGAAATATTATTAATATTTTTCTTAATAATTATTGATTGTATGAATATGTATTGATATTGTGCTTGGTTAGAGATACGTGTTGGATAATATGGTTATGTATATGTATGTGGATCCTGTGGTCGCTGTTGGTGGATGCTGTGTTTACAGCACTTGGCCAGCATCGACGGATGGCAACACTGTGGCCAGTTTTAGCACATGGTGTAAACATGAATTGTTTCACTACATAGTGTATTTGTGTATGAACGAAGATTTTGCTAGTAGCCCAGTGTTGTAGTGCAGCATGCTGCAATATGTGGTTAGCCGGAGTTTGCTGACGTCATCTGAAAGCTAGGAAAAAACTGCTTAGCAGACTGCAAGTACCCTGTTGGGAAATGAAGCATGGCTTTAATATAATAATATAAAGCTTTCACGTATAAGATGGGAAATTATATTTTATAAGCAATTTATAGCAAGATTATTGTAAAAAACTGTCAGCATATCTTTACCTACAATGTCACAATTTGCAAGAGCTTTAAGAAATATTTTATTTATTCATTTATTTGAGTTGGATAAGTGGAAATGCAATGCAATCTCTTTATTATTTTCTTGCAAAATCATTAAATTGTTTATTATATTGAAAACAGTCTAACGAGGACGAATATTCATTTCCAAAAAAGATAAAATCGACAATGCATTTGTGACTCGCAGCTGTGGCTACATAATTTTTAACGAGGAAACACTATAGCTTGTTGACAGATGGACAAAGTTTATTGAAAAGCTTGTTAAAAATGTTTATTTGTTTTTCCTATTAATTAAAATAAAATCTGAAGCAAGAATTCGCATTCTTTTATGCCAACGATTCATTTTTTTTTATTTATGTTAATAAAATATGTTAGATAAATTTTATTGTCAGGTTTATACGAATAATAAAAACATCGTTTTATTCAAATTTGATTTGTCAACTAGAGGTAGTTCAAGTTATTATTGCTCTTGACTCATTGGGTACGGGGGTCGTAAATTCCAACGTCAAAAGCGCTTTTGTATATGTCCGGGGCGCGCATATCACACATTAGCTGATACTATAATTATTTTTTATTAGATACTATTAGGTTGAGTCATTTATAACTT
>JAGXCT010034846.1:38162-72032 GCA_022495035.1 Philopotamus ludificatus
TTGACAAGGCATTTTTTAGAAAATAGTAATTGAGAGAAAACGTTATAGGAGGGCTGACTGTATCTTTTAATTGCTGAAATTCGAGTAGTAGACGTTCGTAGAGTCCATATCAGTTCAGAAGTCAGAAAAAGAACTGCTGGTAAACATCGGACACAATGCTTACAAGACTCGTACTGAACTTACTGGGTCTGAATTTTTACTTCTAAGTAAGCGAAGCGAGAGATAAATGAATATATTTGAGTGAAAGATTCCGAGGAGGATATATGAAACTTTTCTCGACCGCAAGGAATGACGTGTCCGCAACAAAGGCATACCGGTTATGGCTTTCATCAAGGTGACCGGACTTCAGTAGGTTGATCACATCTTAAGAATAGGAGACAATCGGCCAACGAAAAGATTTATTGTCAGCAAGGCTGTTCCCGGAGGAAACAAAAGACTGTAGACTGGTTATGGAAATGATCGAATCATATCCTAAGATGCAAGAGGCATATGGAGTTTATACTTCAATCTTAGCAAACTGATGAAAGCTTAGTCTTCTTCCGTGTAAATCCCGCTTTAAATGTTGTTTGCAGTAGTCCTCACGTTATTTACACAGTTGAATCGATATCTAAGTTATCTACTAATTGGACCGCTCGAAGTTCGTGGATTTTCTGGTAGAGCTACTGACTTTACCGGTCCATGTCTGAGACATTTACCGGTAATGGAGTCTCACATACATATGCGTCATATCAAAATCATATGCGTAATAGATCGCATGATTCACTGTATAGGTACAGCACTCGACAGCAGATCATTATCATTCTTCTACTAAATTACAAGCATCATGTGAATTCATCTGTGACCAAAAAGTGATATCATCTCCGGTCGCGTTTTACGTGTCCAATTAGCCGAGTAATTAGAGCACACTGGCTCGTCTAGATTCATCAGTGTACACCGGCAATGTACAACAATTAAAGTATCATTCTTCCCGATGCGTAATTAATTAAAATTGCACACAGAGCGAATTACGCATGGAATTGCAAAAAAAAGCTAATTTAGCGAAAGTTTTTTTTTTTGGCTCACTAATCATTTTTTAATTATGGACAGGGCAATAATTAGTGTCTGTTCTTGATACAACATCTTTTTTGTGTGTTTACAAGAAGCCACTAATTTGGTATGTTTATTTTCTTCCGATGCTGGATACATTAACATTCCCACAGACACGTTGAGCACTCGGCAGATAACAACTCGGAATCCCATGGCAATGTGTACTCGCGAGCTAAATGTCGACACACATACGTATCAATTTTTTTTATTTATATGCATGTGAGAATTGAGAGATCAAACGGTCGCATGCGGATTTGTGTATGGACCAAATCAGCTGGATCGCGATCTAACTCCTCGATTGGATTCTTCGCGGTTGGATTCTAATTAAATTTCGTGCGGGACACGTCTTGGACGCTTATAAAATTGGCCCCTATTTACGAAACACCCTTCAATGGACCCCTATTTATACATTCAATCTCGTCTCTTCATTGTGCTATCTGATTCAAACGCCGTTCTGAAGTGTTAAACAAACCATCGGGATGTGTGGAGGATTTTTTTTAATCTGTTTATTCCGTCGAATGTCCCCGTCTAGTATAAATCTAGTATTTAAAATGCAGGTGGTTGGTATTTAAGCAGGGCATCTCAAGTCACAAATTTTCTTTCAAACTATATCAGATGAAAAAAATAAATGCTAAATCAATTCGTTATTCTTTGGTGACTCTTCGGCTTTTCTCGTCGAAAAAAAAATACATTATGTCATTTTTTACTAAAAATAGTGTTTATAACGCAAAAACGCGTGAGCGGTCTTATCACGATATTTTGTTATGACGCGAAAACGCGTCAGCGGACCGTTATGTATACAAACTATGGCAACTGTCGATTTCAATATCTATTAAATTCATCCATAAGGTCGAGAATATACCAGAAAACTTGCGATCCTTATCCGATCCGTCACGGCGGCTCGAAACGGCGATGGATGGATGGATGACATTAATATATGAAAATAGATCCCAAGCATTACACGTCAAAATAAAAATAGATATTAATGATATGCTTCATAATTTGGTCGATATTCTTGATTTTTTACTAATCAATATGACGCGCGAACTCGGCGTTGTCCCGCCGCAAACTAAAGCACTCCGCCGTCTCAGAGTTCTCGCCACACCTGTCCCTAGTACGGATTCGCTCGCATCTGGTACGGAGCGAGAAAAACACCGTATGATTATATACAATATGTATTCTTTAGACTTTTTTAGACGAATACAAAACGTTTGTGAGATGTAGAATTTATATTAAAATATTTATTCGAGAAAAATCAAAAACTTTGGGTCCCAAAATTGGCACGGCTAGGTTTATTATGTTAAATCTTTCATTGCTGAAATTTCGCTCCATAATGTAAGCTTGTAGTTCTGAATATTATTTTATTTGCTGGAAAATTAATCTTCACGTAATTAAATTTTTCGTGGAATAAAATTTGTTTTGAATTCATGTCGAAGCAATTCTTGCCAATGTCGCATCCCAATACTCCAGAGGTCGTTCACGGTCCGCTTATCGTATCCTTGACATGCGTGATTTAAAGGCCCAATCATTCTAAAAATACGTATGATCTAGTTTTATATTATGTTAATTAATCATTTTTTTTATGACGCCATGTGTATCAGTAAAATTTTCGCACGGACATTTTTTGCTACTTAATTTTTTTACGATTATTTGGTAACAGATTCGTTTAATTTTTATACTCGGCAGACGACATATCCTTGTGTGAACATTTTATTGTGATATGGTCTGAGTCGCTTGTGGTGTATATATTTTTTTTCCATAACATTCATCACAGTAGATTCGCACGGAATTTTATTGCACACATGTTACGACGATTATTTGAATACGAGCCCAATTAATACGTTACGAAGGCATTTTAACGCGGTTAGCGTAAGAATGCACATTGTGCATGTGTGAGTGTGTCGATACGTACCTGGTGTTCAGGAGTAATCGACCATTTTACTTTATTATTAATAATATTTCTCTGAATTGATGATGACAAAACATGTGATATTTTTTTTTGTTAAATTAAAATCTTGATTCTCGGTAACGTGGCGTGATACTGTTTCACGGAAGACGGTCTCTCGTATGTTGTACGTGTGAATTATTTGGAGACATGATTTTTTTCATCATTTCACATATGTACCCTGATTTATGATGATGATGGTTATTACTGTAGTATTATTTGGAGGCTGTACTTCACGGAGGAGACGCTCGGACATATGTGTGTTGCGTGCAAAAGTTTTTCAGTCTAATTTCATTATTATTGCTCGGTGAATTTATTTTGGATTAAGTATAATTATGATTATTAGGATCCATGATCGTTCTCTGTATACGTATACATGTAAAAAAAATCAAGAAAATCGTCAAAAATTGAAGTCTCCGTATACACCGAGTCAATTATTTTTACTTTCGTCAATTATTTTTGTGTAATCTCGTGACAAAACGAGTTGACCTCGCGACATGCGATTCGGAATTAGTAAAATCTAGCGTATGTGTATTTTTGTTCTCGGTCATATGTGATCCGGTATGTGAACGGTAAGTGTGAGAAAATTATCCGGCAAGTATTTCCATGTGATTCCCAGACAGGAAGTACTTTCGTCCGTTGTCTCACACATCAGTTCCTGTGACGTCAGGCCGATTCTCCCTCCATTTCTTCCCGGATCCCAATCGTCAAATCCTGCATCAATAAAAGTTCGTTTTGATTAAGTGACGCATTCATATTTAACACATGTCGTACATGACAAATCATGACTGGCTTTCAAACATCAATGTAGCAATTCATCTGCACACAAATCAGAATCAAGAATATTTCGAAATCATTTATTTTTGATCAAAAGATCGAAGTTTGAATCTAAAAGAAAATAAGGATCCTTTTCTGAAGATACATAGAATCTGTCCGAATGTAGAAACATTAAAAATATCATAAGTTCAACTTCAATGGAACATTTACGTGATATTTTCGATCATATTCTGCGTTTTGGAATTAAAATAAGATGTCATTTCCTTAATTTCCAGCTTCTTCATTTTGATACTCCACTGAACAAAATAATCCTCCATTACTTCAGCTTTTTAAGCTTTATGCAATCACTTTCCTCAATTAATTCTACTTCATTCGCACCATCAATCTTCAAACTTGTGGTTCGATTCAGACATAACTTCATCATTATCTTATCTTATCCTCAATGATATTTTTTATGCACATTGTGACCCTAGTTTTTTAAGGCAGAGTTCATTGGTTTGGAGGATACTTCGCTCTATCATATTGATGAAACAAACTGAGATATTGTATAAAGCCTCCCAAACAACAGCTCAAAAATCCCTGCTGTTGGTTAGATTTCGTACACAATTGGATTTTTGAAAATGTCAGTAAATGAAGCAGTTCTTTATCTTTCGCTTTTCCACTCTATCCACTTTTAATTGAATCTCATTATTTTTTGTTTCCAAATTTATCAAAGGATATATACATTCCGAAAATTCCGATTTTCTGCTTGATAAAGCTTGGCTTCAATCTTAAATCACCAGCATAGTTTTCACCAAGAAGCAGCAGCAATGTCAATCGATTTTTTGAAGGTTAATATAGATCAGTGATGGCGGACCTTTTTCCCAAGTGGGTCCAATTTGATATTTTTTTATTAAATCCATGTGGCGGGTCACATAAGTTTATTATATATGCTTACAAGTTTTATTAACATTAAAATTTACAAGCAAAATTATCGCTATTATAACCTAATCACACTCTAGCTCTTTAAAAGATGTGGCGACATCTAGTGATATTAGTAGCAAATTAAAAATCATTTTATTTTTATTAAATTAAGGCTTTTTACAATTATTTCTAAAAAATCAGTTGACCATCTATATTATAGATGGTCAACTGATTCTTCCTTTGATAGGAATCAACGATTCGGCATTCTTTCCAAAATAAAACGTCTAATTTGAATATTTGGATAGAATATTCTCTTCATTTACAATAATTTTAGACAACGAGAAAATACATTCTTTTGCAGCATCTTAATCTGCATCAGTCGATTCTCCAATCAATCTAGGCTTATATCTTCATGCAAACTAAGAGCTTGAATAATTGAAAAACAGCTGTTTTTCCTAATAGTTTCCATTAGTTTTCATCTGCGATTTTGTAATGAATATATTTTTTTACTACTGACAGTACGACGTCAACGGTAAAAATTAATTTACATAAGTGATAGTGTGCGATTTTTTTTCAAGTTAATTAAAATTTAAAAATAAGCAGATATTAAGAAAAAAAAATAACCTTCGTTTTTGCGCTATATGAGAGATCTAGGAAATCATTTTTTTTATTGCAATTAGGCCATAACAGCCTTTTTGCTATACATGCATCTCTCTAATTCGCGATACACACGTGAAATATTGATTTCGCACAGTGATCGGGAAATATCATTAGCGCGTTCATATATTTTTATTTTATTTTTTCAAAGGTCATTTCGTCGATTCAATGTCAGATAATAAGTGATATAATAATTTTCGCTAAAACCGCTTATGATCAATTACGAAACGCTGAAATTGCAATAATTGCAGCGTTCGCGATGTGCGCATTTAAAGTTATATGTATTTTTTTTTCTTCGCTTGTGCAGATTTTAAAAATAATTTACGACGGACTGTTAGACGAAGAAGTGCGCTCGGTCACAATTGCAATTTAGCTAAATTGGAGCGTGCCTCATTGATGCAATTTATTGCTCCATCCATGTATGCAGTGATAATCTAGCGCAGAATATATTTTCGCAATAATGCGAGATTTATTTTAACGATGTTGTATGAAAGCTCGAATAAAAAAAAACTCCCCATTTATGTCGGTGAATCGTTAATTTGATCCGACCACGCCCTTTCTGATTTCTTGTCCAGATTGCGAACAGCCATTAATTGCAGCTAACGTCTTTAAGAGATAATTTGGCATAATTGCATCGATTAATATGCGTATCTCATCAAAGTTTCTAATTTAAATATGTATTCAACGCATTGTTGAGCGATGATGAGTTGACGATATATTTATCTTTTTTTGCGTTACGTGATGTCTGCGATATTCGGCACGTGTCCACTTTCTTATTTGCCAGACACGCATATACGTGACTTCATTAGAGGGATGCGACGCTGTAAATTGTTACAGATGACTTTTAGAATATTCGACACACTTTAAACGCCCAGCGTTAAAAAAAATCATTTCGGAAAAGGCATTGTCAACTCTTTGGACTTTTTTTTTATGTGTAGCTCCGAAGGGTATTGTATGTAAATTTTTTCCATTGTAATAGTGAAGAAACCATCTCACTATAGGACGCTTGGGTCAGGTCCTAGTTGTTACGATGATGATGCATAATATACTCGGTATTATAATACGTAATCCCAAAAAGGAGTGTTTAATATTTTATTTTTATTATTATTCAGAGATGCTGAAAATTTAACGACCCACAGATCTAGTTTTCGAGATAGCGTGGATTTAATGTCGTCAAATAAAATGTTTATGTCCAGAGACGCTGGATCATAAATTATTTATGGTCTGGGGGACCCGTGCCTCTTTTGAATAATAGATTTCGGTTCGATCTGACCGCATTAAATTTTATTATAGGAAGAGACATTTTTTTTTTGTTCGAAAAAACATAAATAAATTCTTGTAATGCCGTCTAGAACGGCCGACCGTGTTGGTACATGTACAGCTCGGGCAAAACTCGGTGTTGCCATATTTGCCGAGCTTTCCATTCTGTATGACCATTTTGTTGGAATATCTTTATATGGACCGTTTTCTCTTGGTTCAACAGCCTCCCCGTTGTCATCGCGTATCGGTACCATTTTTGCAAATTAAAAAGAGAACCAATTTTTCAATTGAATGCTTCAATTTTTTTTTCAATCAATGGCCGTGGACACAATGCCGCCACTCTTCTTTGCAACAAATGACTTATTCAGCTCGAATTTTTATATCAAGGCTATCGCATTGTAGCGAACGAATCGTTACATTTTCTTGATTGAAGAATTTCATCTCGATACAGCCGCGATTGTATTTCAGCGAGAATGGACAAAATTTAATACGCGAAGCGGATTAGACGTGGTAGATATGTATGTGCGTCCTGGATCGACAATCAATTCACAAAAAGATCTTACCAAACCAAAATTTTTTAACACATCGGCCGGAAGCCTAATTATATGCTTTTCTGTACCCGAACGCCATAGGCCGGTAGCTTATTTATCAACCCCACATTTGTTTATTTAAATACATACGGTGGATGTCCGATCTATCGTTCTCGCAATCATCTTTATTTTTTATTGTCCCGTACAGTAATCATGCTTCCCTCTGTCGTAAAATTATGGTCCCGTCATGCACTTTATAGCGTTCTTATATTAATTTTAATTCGAACAATACGAGACAAGAAGATAATGTCTTAAAGGCCTGAATCTACAATAGATTTAGAGTCAAAATCGATTGTAAATGTAATTTTCTGATTGGGCATGTCCGTGGGTTCGAGGATTAGAAGTAGAAGGATTGTAGAACTGAAGGAATCTATCAAAAAAAGCATTAAGAAACTAATATAATGTAAGATATCACTAATATAAAATCTGATACCAACATGGTAGAAGATGTAGGTCCAATGTCAGCAATGGCCAAGAGAGGGAAACTCTTTACAAAAAATCGCATACCAAAACGGTACGGTATGGACACGAAAGGGGAGCCCTCACGTCACGTGTGAGACTCATATTCCTTTAGCTTCGACTACCATGCGAGAGTTTGGTAAGGATCATGCCCTCAGCGAGTGAGAGCCTTGTGGCTGGCAAATGATGATGTGATCCAGTGAGGAAGGGATTCAAGCACAGTCAACTGCCGTATAGCGCTGAGACCAAGAAGATTTGAATGTCGGCCGGTAACCTATTTATAGGCTTTTCGGAGCGCGATCTTTATCAGCCGCATATTTGTTTATTTACATACATACGCTTGCGAAATCTTTAAAATGTGTTGCATTTGAGGATTCAATTTTTTTGTCCAAATGCATTTATTTTTTAGAGTGATATTAATTTACCGTTATTACTTTCAAAATGATTAAATATCATTATTGTTATTATTATTTTTTCATTTCATCATTTGCCAGTCACAAGGCTCTCACTAGCTGAGGGCATGGGCCTTACCAAACTCTCGAATGGTAAGGAACAGGCCAAAGGAACTTGAGTCTCACACGTGACGTGAGGGCTCCCCTTTTGTGTCCATGCCGCGGGGACCCAAGCCGTCTTGGTATGCGGTTTTTTTGTAAAGAGTTTCCCTCTCTATATATATAAATAATTGATCCACTTTCCCTCATTTCTGAGGAACGTGGACATAGTTTTCATGGGTATATATAATGCAGTGATTGTTTTATACTGAAAAGCGTTGCTGGCCGCTTTCCATGTTTTTGACAATTCATTTTTTGTGAAATAAAGGTCGTCAGCCTCCACCTCACCCTCTACTGACCAGCGTCACTCAGTACTCTCCGGAATGGTCACCCATCCGAGCACTACCTGCGCTCAGTAGCGGTCAACTTGATACATATATAGTTATTTATTGTTGTGTAAGGTTTGATTGCCAAGACCTTCGTCAGATCTAATTTAGCTCTTCCAATATCGAAAGAGATATACGATCAACCCTTCTATAGCGCTCCCTGTTATAGAGCGGCGTGTGCGACATATCCTCCTATAGTGCTCTCTTCTGAGCGCAGTTTTATACAAAACGTTAATATCAAATTACAGATTTTGTCGATAATTAGTTTTTTTGTATAGGGCGAGTTTTTATAGCATAGTCGCTATCTCGTCGCTATAGGAGGTTTGACTTTACATTATCAGAAATTCTTAAATATTTGAAACGAGTTGTTGCCGTTGAAGGGTACTGATTGTAGCGAAGTGTCTTGTCTAATGATTGGCTCCCCAAGTGGTGGATATTTTTTTTACGGGCGTATTTACATTGCTAAACAAAATATATGCGTTTCGAGGGAAGATATTGCTGCAAAAATATTATGATAGTGGTCCGTTAGGTTCGAAAGATAGGCATCTGGTGCCATGTTGCGACTATCTTCGAACAACATGGACATGAAGATTTATGAACGTCCGTCCGTCAACATATTTCTTCGATTGTTCAGTCACATATAATTATTTTTTTAGTAATTTTAACTGTCGTCCAACTACGTCACTGCAAGTCACCCTATTCTTATACGATCCCCCGTATTAAATGCATAATTTTATTTTTTAATTTGATTTACCCATAAATCTGTTTTTGTGGGTTTCGTTTAGATGCCGCTGCGTTTTGGGACAGCCCGTATATTTTAATATTAATGTGTGGCTCGTTTTGAATAAAAAAAATACGTGATCGCCATTTTAAAACAATGGCTCGTGCTGCCTCGTCCATCTTTTGTTTTCTGACGCCGTTCGCGAAACCACAGCAATCGGATGCAATTGGCGCGAGATGCGTCATCTTGGCGCACTCGGGGTCAAATCTGGGGTCGGGACAATTACGGCGCGAAAACTCTGAACATCCCAAATCTGGGATTGAAATTACGCAGGCGACCCAGACACGTTCTGTATTAATTCTGTACCGGGAAAGCTCTTCTGATTGGTGACGCTTCATCGCTTCGTAATGCGGAGTGTAAAAAAAAAGCTTTTAACTCGACTCCAAACGTTTTTGCATCCAAACTTTTTATCTCGAGGATTCGATGAAATGTTACGATTTTTTTTAAATATAATATCCGATGCATTTATATATTATTTTTATGTTTAAATTACAGAGAGGGTTATAGAAGAGTATCTGTTTCAATTTAACCTGTTTTTTTTTATTCGAATAGATATCCCGAGGGTATGAATTAGCCGGGAATCCGCGTGACTGGCATTATTATAAATATTTTTAGGATTTTTTTTTAAATGTTATATAAAAAGGATGGGATGGATAATACCATTGGCATCAACTGCACGCCATCACTGATGACAAAACTTGATCATTCAAATTTTGCTCAAATATCATTGTATCGATTTATCGAGTCATAGAGTAAACACAAGAATCGTGGTCCAGCGCACACGAGTGAAGATAAAATTAAATGAAAAAAATAGTGTAAATATTGATGGAAGCCTAATAAAAGCCGTTCCATTAAGGCTCGTCCATTGAAATGCATAGTCATTGGACTCGGGTATGTTACGACTACCTTATATCGGTGCCCGAGGTTTTGTTACGACAGACAATCAACTTATTTTATCATCGGACCTTCGGGCGATGTTCATCGCGTGCTCTCCCTACGTTCATAATTCTTAATCCGACATAGAAATATATGTTGAATAATTTGCGCATCGGATTCAGCATTAAATATATATCGAATCGACATAAAATTTTAATACATAACACGGCGATAATGGCGAATGGATACGAATGCGAAGCTGTTAAAGTTCATATGTCCGCTCCGTGGTCTCGGGTGTTAAAAATCACAAAGGATAATAAAACAGAATCGTTGCATATATTTCAATTTCACGCATATCATTAAAGTTTCTTTCCACTCCAATACGTGTCAAAAATATGCTGTATAATTACATGTACATATTAGAAATTTTTATGCAAACAATCGGTCAAAATTAAGCCGTTTGATTGATGCGTTGATGATGATGATGATGCTATAGGAAAATATATGCCTCTTTTTTATCTTTCGATGATTGACAATAATTACTCAACCTATAATCGTGGATGTATGAGTGTTTTCGATACATTGTATTTGGCGACACAATGGACCATTGCGATTCTTTGCGATATTTTGGCACGGATAACAATAGCGTATTGTTTAAATTTGATACATGTGTATGCATTTCATCAATTTAAATATGTTTTAAGGTCGTACGCGGACTTCTAGGTCGTTAATTTAGCCGAAATATAAAAATCTAAGATATATTATCAACCGCAATCAAACCTCCTATAACGCTTCCTGCTATAAAGCGGCGTGTGCGGCAGTCCCTCCAATAATGCGTTGTTCTAGACCGCCGTTTTCTATAAATCGATATATTTTCAAGGTCAAATTACATATTTCGTAAACATGTATAGCAGGCGCGTGTGAACAAACTAAAAACAGAATGTTAGAAAATGCATATATTGATCGAATTAATTAAGAAAAAGTGGTTGGGTTTGATTGACAGTCATGATCCAGAATCTAGAATAAAATAAAAATTATTTATGACTATAAATGTCATTTAATACAAAACTGTAATATATGGATCATTTTTTTCTCATTTTTGATGCTTATAGTCTTAAAATATGGGTAATAAAGCTATTCACTTTCACATAAAATGTCCAGGAGCTGAATCTTATTGATACTATTAACAGCATTTGATTGGATGTCCATTAACCGATCCGTCACGGCGGCTCGAAAACAATCGAGCCGTTCGAAGGGGTCTAACAGAGACCCCAAGCATTTCAAGTCAAGCTTCATAATTTGATCGATATTTTGGATTTTTTAACTAATCAATATGACGCATAAATGATACGCAAACTCGCGAGACGTGTGACTAGTATACGTTTCACTCGCACGAGCGAGAAAAAACATCGTTTCCATGCCAACAGAAGCGAATATTGTTTTTATTTATTTTTTCCGCAAATATTTATTCTTTAGCCTTTTTTAGACAGACACAAAATGTTTGTGACATGTAGAATTTATATTATTATTTACATATATTTTTATAATATCAGGAACTAGGGTTAATATAAACATATTAAAAAAAAATTCTCCATAGATCTATTATATTATATATTACATAATATTTAGATAAAATTCAATATTTTATTTACAGATGGAACTCAAATATGAAAGAAAAACAATAAATACTTCATGCGCATTGACGCGTATACGCGTCAAGCAGAAGCGTTCCAATTTCCGCGCTCACGCGTATTCGTGTGAAGCCAGATACTAAACTAACTAAACTAAAAATTGCATTCTTACTTTGCTATAGCTTGATAATAGATTTTCAATGGATTTTACGACGATTTATTTGCGTAAAAGTGCAAAAAATTGACCGAAAAGAGTTAAAAAAAGACATTTTTGTTTTTATTGTAATTATATGCTTCAAATTAAAGCAAAAAAAATACATTTTTTTGCAACGTTTTGGCAAAAATAATTCGTGCATGAATTGGTTAATCGGCCGGAAGCCGAATTATAAGCTGTGGTGAGCGCGATCGCCATAGGCCGGTAGCCTATTTATATGCTTTTCAGAGCGCTAATTGCTTTAAACCGCCGTCGCCATATTATCGCTTAACATATCGTCATTTTTTGCGATGAATATGGTCAACCGTTTGGTACCATCGCGTGATCCACATTTAACGAATACGTTCCATTATATGGTTATCGTTTTTCAGACTCGGCAATGTCACGGCATCGGTTGGCAATCTCGTTTTCTGGCATTGTCCACGCGCCGGGTTTCGAGGCCCACGCCCGCCGCCGATCTGGCATCGGCCATATATCAGAATTTGCCCTCGGGGCCATTGTCCACGGAGTTTTGCATATCTCCGGACATCACCCCTCCCCGTTCTCGTCTGCCGAAAGAGTTGCCATCTAATGTGACCACTTTGTCGGCCAACTTAATAATGTGATTCTTTTTTTTTCGTTACAGGTAAGCTGACATGCGATCCCATTATATTTTGTGGACATAGTGCGCGGTAAGTGAGCGAAACTGGTATGCCTGTCGCTGGTGCAGTTTTGTTATATAGTGCAGACGAAGGCTCCGCGGTGCCCGAAGGACAATGCACTCTTCCTACGCGCCGCTGGTGGGTGGCTCGTGCCATCGACTACCAAACCGGGCACACCTGATCAAGGAGTCGTACCTGTGTGTACCTACACGTGCCACCTATTATCAAATCGCGAGTGCTCTTCAACTCGACATTAAACCACTACAGCCGCACACTACTTTGACGGATTATCCAAGATCAAAGATCAATAAATCTGCCACTAAAAATATACCATCAATTTTCGCGTCAGGTTTCTAAGAGTTATGGATCCACGGTAATTTGGCGAAGTCGCAACGACGCAATATTTAACGAGAAAGTCGATTTTAGACGTTACCTTTGCGCAATGGTCCGTTTGCCGAAGCTGGTGCGCATTAGCTGAAATCGACCAACAGTCGAAACGGTGTAATGGTCTTGTGAAGAATCACAAAGAATTGGCATATCGAAATTTATTTCGATGTTCCCATGCATTATGCCAGCTTCACACGAGGTCAGTCAGATACAGTGAGCACGATTATTGCTTCAAAATTGTCCGAAATTCCATGCGTAGATCATTGTAAAGTGATTTTGATTGGATCGAGAAAACCAATCTGTATTAACTCTTAAATATCAAATCGTCTGTAAAATAAAATGTATTACCGGGATCAGTTAGTTCCCACATTCATTTCGTTTAGATACTCTTGGAAGACGGTTTCAATTCTCTTCACTATGCCCCGAACGAAACAGCGCACACTTGGTTCCTGAAGATGTGTGCGAATGTTGAATGTTCGAAAGTAGAGGGATGCAACAAAAAGATCAAATCACTAACCAAGACATTTATTTGATTTCAAAATGACTGGAAGCAATTCTTGATCTTCCCTCGAGGATTTTCAATATCATCTTCAATTTTAGCCTTTAAAGGTCAGGGCAACTGATTCTTATTCAACTGAGGCATATTACCCCAAATAACTCGTTTGTTCTTCATTGTATATTTGGATTGGAGAATATTCTCCATCTACGATAGTTTTGGACAAAGAGGAATTAAATTCTTTAGCAGCATCTTTATCTCTATCAGTCAATTTAATATTATGTAATGAAAATCTCATTTTAATTAGTCGAACCAGGCATTACTAGCTCGAAACACCGCGTTAGAAACTTCTTTTAATCTAGTGTTCCAATCTTTATGCAAACTAAGAGCGTTAGCTTGAATAATTTAAAAACTCATAGGAACATTGGTTAGATATTGATCATCGATCCATGATGACCAAGATCTTTCGACTTTGGATTATCGAAAAAAATGGTTTTCTAAATGTGCCAAAGTCGAGGGCCACTTGTACATATATCGAGATTAGGACAAATGTTATTTTACGTCCTCGTCGATATTTCTTCATCATCAACCATTAGAATTATACTTATTTCTCCTCTTGTTTTTAACAAATTAAATGCTATTTCTACTGATTTTGATAACTCTTAATTCTTTTAACACTTGCTATCCTTTTGAGATAAAGTATAATACATTTTAGATTGTAGTTTGTTAGTTTTATCTGGTAGGAGCCCTCATCATGGCGGCCAAAATAATCAAAACTATAGCGCCGAGATAGGAACCGCGCTATAGAAGATGTGACTGACTCACACGCCGCTCTATAGCAAGGAACGCTATAGGAGGGTTTGTCTGCACATATATTAATACGGAAATACTCTTCTTTTAGTCATTTAGATTAGTAAAAATCTACAAATCAATGTCCATTACTTGCTTACAAGCTTTCGTCATGTAGCGAAATACGATGTTGTCGTTAACAACCCGAAGTGAATTCTCTTTAAACACGTGAACACCTCAGCATATACCTCAACACCCATTCATCGCCTTTGATTAATTACGTCCATCATCATTTTTCAACAATGATCTAATTCGTCGAGATTGTATGTAAGTACATGTTGATACATTATCTGCCCACACTCTCAGTTCTACCATTTATATATTTTTTTTAAGTCAGTAATGGGTCCTGAACCCACCGGCTCAGGATTAGCTCACAGCTCATCACGTATGCCACGCTCCGACGATGACCTTCCTACCTCGTCCTCATATCTCATTACACCATATGTCACCGGCCATTCTTCCAATTGCACGCGGAGAAACGTCTGCTATCGCCCCCATTTATCTCAAGAGCATAAATTGTCCCCGCATTTTGGCATATCACGTTTTTGTTGTTTCGGGTAATTTTTGGAGCAAGTGAAAAGTCAAATTTCATTCCGGGTCCACCACACCGTTGCGGAAAGGTCACATCTTCGGCGAGATGAGGCCACGCACAGGTCAGGCGTGCATAACCAAGATTGGCTTCTTCATAGCGAAAATAATAATAAATAACAATAATATCCATGGGAAACGAAAATTCGCCATTACCATGTCCAGTATCACCACGCTCGATTTCCCATTTTTGGATCGGTGTGCACGACTCGCCCAATTACTCACTGATTGAGTATGGGAAATGAATGAAAAATGCACCGTTGCGGCCTCTTTTTATTTTAAAAAAATATTAATTTTGATTTAAGCACTGCTTTGATTCGCTCCATAAAATTATAATATAATGCTCGAGCTTTTTATTTATGTTTTATGGCAATTTCATAGTGCGTTCTTTCGTTTTCCCACGAATTTCGCAACAAAAAAAAAATACCATAAGGATCCAATTTACATACACGAATACACGAATGCGTCAACATTCTCGTCACTAACGATTCAGTTCCATTTTGTTTGTTTTGTGCCTGTTATCTAAAGTAGATCACGATTTCACTTAGCGCCTTTTGTCGTTATCAACGACCGGACAGGCTCTTAGGTGACTAAACTTTATGGTTTCGTTGGGCGCCTCGGAAAACCGCCTGTCGCCATCAACGGGTTAAGCAACAATCAATTACACGTGTACAAGAGACTTTGCATTTGCAAATTGGCTTTGTCTCGATCGGCTATTATTCTCGATCGAATGTCTGCAGGATGATCAGCGTCGCTCAAACGGTTGTTATCGAGGTGAAAATGGTCCAGCGCGTATTGTTTTCAGACACCCGTAAAAATAAATGATTGACGTTTGTATGCCATTATTGGTAACAATGAAATTATTACTCTGATCGAACTGTCCGTTTGGAAAAAAAAATATTACTACGTGATTAACGTCTTGATAGATGAATATCGATAGAGAAAAAAACCTACGAGAAATGATAAGTCAAATGTCGAATTTTGCCGCAGATTCAATGATACGAGTCAATCGAGTGTTAAAACCGGAATGGAATATTTATACCTAAATCAAGATGTTTGATCTACAGTAACTCCTCGACTCGAGATCACTTCGAATCACAACGAATTTTAAATGAAAAATCAATATTTTTTCATAATTAAAAATATGCATTTATTTGTATAACTGTTCAATTACGTAATCGGGATTAAAAATATATATTTCCTTATTACGGAAAAAAATACTCGCTGCATAATGTCCGAGTATATAAACGCGTTGACTGCTGATATGTTTCTGATCAGCATAAAAAACAATGATTGTTTGGCAGCCAAAGGGTTAAAACATAAAAATTTTCATATGGCTTATCATCCATACACTAAAGACTTATTTATTTTATTTCTTAGGTATTTCTAGCGATTCTAGTCGTATTCGTAGCGATTCTAGGGTATTAAAGGCACTTTTTCAAAAAGTCGATTCATATTCTGAATATTTTATTGAAGTTTGTACTGTAATCGAATCTTGAAAATCGATCGTGCTCTTATTCGTTGTTCCTCAATACATCGTTTTCTTCGCTCTATTTTCTTAATATTTGACACGTGACGAAACGCCGACAGAAATACGAACTTCGAAAATGTCCTCCAATGCAACACAATCCATAGCATACTGTTCATAAATTACGCAAGCGTATGTATTTAAATAAACGAATGTGCGATCGATAAAGATCGCCCTCAGAAAAGCTTATAAATAGGCTTCCGGCCGATAGAGTGTTAAAAATGTGATCTTTTTACATATTTTACCCCGATTTATAGCTTTTGTCCAATATTTTTATCAAAAACTATTGTTTTATGAGTGTAGGCTTCATCTACAAGAATTATAATATATAGTATAGAGTCTAAAATTAATACAAGACGTTGAAAGAATCTAAGAGAAAAGCGATGTGATATAAAGTAGTAACGTTTGGGATTCTAACACCATCAACTCTCTATTCAATTATTTATAATAAGAATGAGATTCGCCAGTTAATCTTAAGTGTGGTAAATGATATAAGAAACGAAAGTCCGAGGGGAAATTCTGATTCTCTTGATTATTACAAATATTTTTCGAGACTTTTCGCATTTATCGTTATTCGTAGAGTTCCTGTATTATTTCTTAAAACAATAATGAAATTACTTATTGATCAATTGGCTGTGTTTAATCCTAGCCTGCAGATTCTGGGTTTTTGTTTTCGCGGGTCTAAGTGGTTATATTTACCTTGTCTGAATATCTGCATTAATTACCGATGGCTCTCGTGTTGTATGATGATTATCCATACGTCCAAAAAATATATGCATATTACAGCGACAAACGTTCGAGAAAAAAAAAATATTCAAAGAGCAATTATAACGTAACATCAATATACGTAATTATGATTGAAAATTATGCGTAATGGGTGAAAGTATAGTATTAATATAAAGATCTAAGTGCTTTGATATTTCAATTTTTTTTTGCTTACAAAGTGCTTATGAAATCGTTAAAATCAATTAAATCACTGGCAGTTCAATACTGGTTTTTAAATGCCGCTCCACATATCGTTTCCCAATCAACTAGATCTATTACTTGTGGCATTTCGTACATCACTTTCTTTGTTTATCATATGGATCTGGAATTAAATACCGTTTTTCTTTTATTATTACCAAAGAAGCCTGGGAACTGGCATTAAAAAAATGCGTAAGTTCCGTTCGCACGGTGTAGCCAAAGGGTTAACCGATCCTCGCGTGAGGCTTCTCTAAAATAATAAAACAATACAAAAATGTATTATTTTTCGACTTTGTGTTAACAATGTGGCTTATTGATCGATGGATCACGATTTGGCGTCCCGAAATGTGTTTCGTAATTTTTACTATATGGCCATATGTCAGATTGAGAAGCGCTTGCGATAAGGACTCATCATCATCATATCATTTACCCCAGCGCATGTGTACAGGGCTGCCTGGGGTATGTAACCCTCGAGAAAAGAAGGTCGATCTACTTGGCAAAGTACTTCTTGGAGCTGTTGGCCTCACTACCATCGAGCTCTATCGCGTGTTGTCTTTTTCTTCCGCCAAATGCGAGGATATGTACTCTCAGAAACTCTCCGCTAACCAGAGCTATTACTCTGCTCAACTTGGCCGAATATGTAGATATATTTTATGTCAAATATCGCCGTTTTGCATATATTTTATAATTCTTTTCTTTATTGTTATATATGTTCTTTTTTTCACGTTGTTATTGCGTTTTTATGCGTGATTGCCGACCTGGGTTATTCTAAAATACCAATCACGCATTGTCTTAATGAAAAATAAATAAATTTGTCAGCCACAAGGCTCTCTCTCGCTGAGGGCATGGGCCTTACCAAACTCTCGAATAGCAGTCGAGGCCAAATGAACCTTTATCTCACACGTCCATACCGCGGGGATCCAAGCCGTCTTGGTATGCGGTTTTTTGTAAAGAGTTTCCCTCTCTTGCCCATTGCTGGCATTGGATGTACATCTTCTAACCTGTTGGTATCGGAATTTACCCTCTCGACTGTGTCCAGGCAAGTAGGAGGGGGTTTGTCTCGGTATTCGATTTTCCTCTTCTCTAAGGCGTTACCTGCTTATAACGAGTCTCAAGTAGCAAGTCGCAAGTTGATTATTAACCCTGTCGCACAATAGCAATCCTTTCATCATGGGAAAGACCTCCTCAGAGAAAGAAGGAAGAGGATCGAAAGTATCGAGACCAGACCGGTATGCTGGTTCTGTGGTAAGAAATCCGTTATAGACCAGACTTGTTTATGCACTTGTACATATTTATCAATGTTTTCTTGGGTTTTTAGTCAACTCCATCCAGTCACTCCATTGTTTATAAGAGATGCTGACCTATCAATTGTAATGGTATGGTAGAGGGGTGTGTTTCATTCCGATATAATAAAACAATACAAAAATGTATTATTTTTGACTGTTAACAATGTGGCTCATTGATCGATGGATCACGATTTGGCGTCCCGAAGTGTGTTTCGTAATTTTGACCATATGGCCATATGTCGGAGCCACGATTGAGAAGCGCTGGGGATCAGGATTATCTTTTTATTATTTATGGTAGGAGAGCTCTTAAGTGTCGAGTGCGCGAAGGCAGGATTATATCCCAGTTCTTCTCGCTTTGCACCTGTTGTTGGTAATCACTGCTAGATATCAATTAAGGTATTTTTAACGCTGCTCCATTTGAATTATAAATCTTAAATTAAAGGTACGTTTTATGAAAAAAAAATCATGCATTAACGCGTGCCCGTTTACGTGCATGGTCATTGCTCGGCTATATCCAAATTTGTCATGGTGACACATGAATTTGTTGAAAAAAAATATATTAAATGGCAATTTAATCGATGTAAGCGAATCATGCGCGATCATGGAGCGATCAAACTCCGACAATTGACCTTGATAGCTTCGTACTAATGTTGACGCACACTCGTGCAAAAATGCACGCGCGCGCGAGATGTCATACGCTCTCATGTTACAAGAATTCTATTGAAATTAAAATGTAATTGTTTACATAATTTGAATTTTTTTTCTAGTACCCATATATTACATTGGATGTAAAATTTGTGATTTTTCTTTTACATATTCCTTCTAGTTTTTCAATTCATTTTTCATTCAAAAGCAATTCCAAAGCATTTAAAATCGAGCTGCAGTATGTCCTCGCATTACGCGATTAATTGGTTCCGAAGGTTTTCGTGTAAATCGAGGAAACTTCATCGCCCTCCCATTTATGATGCTTTTTATTTGGGAATTTGAGAATTAGTTGGAGACGATCCCTCGAAAACATGAAATACTTCTTGAATTTTTTGCCTAAAAACTAAACATATTGGAAGCTTGCCGTGCTTTTGGCCCAAACAACAAAGAGCGCCATCGCGCTCCTCAGCCCTCTAATGGTTGAAAGGATAGGTGAAAGTAAAATAGATCTATATAACTAGAGACCGGCTAATCCATCCGGTTTCAAATTGCTTGGGTTGTTTTATTAATTCCTCGTCTTCTGAAAAATATCTTCTTTTCGCCCATCTTCAAGTTCCATCGATACATCGTTGCTCATTTCCGCTAAATGACTGTTAATCAAACTAACGAAATCTTCTTCCTCTAAATTTAAATGTAGTTCTTTAGTCATTTCATCAAGATTTTGAATAACTACGTCAACTTCTTCAGTTGGTGTACTCTCTCCTCAACCAATCGGGGGATGAGCTTTTTCCACTGTATTGATGAATTCTTCATCAATACCTTGACGCTTTTTTTTACAAATTGATTATTCTAAGAATAAAAATAGTTATTCATGATATGCTTCAATTTAGTCGATATTTTGGATTTTTTCTATTAATCAATATGACGCGTAAGTGACGCGCAAACTCGGCGTTGTCCCGCTGCAGACTGACTCACGCCACCAATGTTTTTTTGCATCGTACCAGATGCGAGCGAGAAAAACATCGCGCCCATGCTTACTGGTTTTTATTTTTTTTTCGAAATTGCGGATAATATAAGTCAATGATTATTTATAATATTTATCTCTTTTAGACGAATGTAATATTTATATTAAATGAGTTATTCGAGAAAAATCAAAAACATTTTGCATGTTAGATAGTTTGACTAAAAACAACAATCGATATGATGCCTCAGTCTCCGTATTTGCCAGACATAACCCTCTGCAACTCTTCCTATTCCTAAAGTTAGATTTTTTTGGAAAACCAGACTAGAATAGACTTCATCGGCACGGTTAAAGTGTGTTCCATGAACCTGAAGAGAAAGTAATCGAAAAGAGGAAGGTCTGGGGAACTTTTTTTTGGGTCATTCTTGCTTTATGAGGCATCCAATTGTTGACAGTAAATATCTGCAGTATTTTTTTTAGCTGGTTTTAATAATTCGTAATTAATTATCCCTTTTATATCCTACCAAATGAATAAAAGAACTTTTCGGAGTATTAAACGGTAAAGGCATTGGCTTTTTCGACTTATGTTAACGTGAATGATCCATTTCTCAAATCACAGTTAAAGGATGGAATTCTTTGTCTCCATACCAAATGCATATGTCTCATTCTATTTGTTTTACCAATGCGTTGCAAATGTGACTGTACAGAGGACCTTGTAGATTTGAGTCTCTGCATAATTTCTCGATGATTAATCGAGGATCCGACTCGGTGAGGGATCTCAATATGTCAACATCAAATTTAGAAGGTCGTCCAGATTCAGGTGCATCTTTTAGATTCAAATTAAAAATACTGAGATACTATCTTTGTCTGGATGATGCACTCAAACATTTGGTTATAAAATACGCGATTTTTTTGGATCTCCCTAGTAGTTAAGTGACAATCTTGACGTCCTCCGGTATGCGAGTAATCTCAGCTACATGAGATGCCACGAGCACCTGCCGTGTCTATAAGTACACATCATTGCACCTGGATGGGTTGCATCACTTATAAGCCGGTCTAATATTGCTAGAGCACATGCTTTTTTTTCCCCTTACTTATTCATCCAGCGTAATGTAAATATCTCGTTTTTGTTGTCCAGTACAGCTTCCCTCATTAGTTCATTTTTTTATGTGTCCAGCGCGATGACCTTTGAATTTTAAAGAAAAACCTTTTTTATCACATTTAAAATGAGGCGATCTTTTTTTTCAAATTCTTGCGTCGCATTACAAATCGTTTATCTCTCGGGACAAAAATCCGTGGTATGCACAATTTTTGTTGATTTTCGTAGCTCTGCGGTCGCACGACGAATAAGGATCACTCCTTGTTTGAAGATCGTTAATAAAACACGTGTTATTCCGGTTAGAATTGGTTTTTTTTTTTTGATATGCGACAAGGAAAATAGCTGTAACGCCTTAAACGGGAGAGTAGATCTCGCCGTTCAGTAAAGCCTTGCAATACTTGCAGAGTGGCATTAGCGGCAACCTCGAAAAATGGTATCGCATTGTTGTTATTAAAGTCATTAATCTGAGCGTTCATACTTCATTAACGCTCGCATTGCTTCGCTATCAATCATCGATCTCGCGATGTTCCCGGCTACAAAGGGTCCATTCTAATACGAAACGAATTATATGTATTAGTCAATATGTTTGATGAGACTTGTCAATTAATTATGGCCGAGTGCTCTCCGACTTGTTTTTGGCTCAAACGAAACAGAAGGTTGTATAAAAACATATTCATCCGTTGCGGATTCGGCTATTGAATCAAACGCTTCGATTATCTGGATGATTTATAACCGGAGATAACTCCTCCCCGATGCATTTTCGGTCACGACGTAAGCACAAATCATTCGAAGATAACGAAGACGCACGCACACGTATGCAGCATACATTTTTGAAGAAATACTAGTTTATGATAAGAAGTGGTTGACAATAGCTTTCCAACTGTGCGTTGGCGTTTTATTATACCGGAGAGGTGAACGCATCACCAGGTAGACGCGCGCCGAGGTGTTGGCTGAAGAGTACGTGCTTCATTGTTAAGGACCTCGACCTCCTGTCTTTGGATTTGAGATAAGGGATTGAGATCCGGTATTGTCATCTCGTTTCCACCGATAACGCTCACGACCCCAGCAACGGTTGCTGTGCGGCCTTATCTCGCTCACAACAAAACAACGATGTTTTCAATCGAAGAGGTGTTCGATCTATACCTATTTGGATTACCGGATCCCATTTTTTTTTTACACGCAATCACGTCCAGTATTGTTGTGTGTAGAATCAAGCGCTGATCACCTGGCCATAACGAGCATTCTATATATACGAATTCGGAGCGGTCCATCATCTATTCGGCGTTTGATGAAGTTTGAAGAGCACAGTGGTATGGCAGCAAGAGAAGTAGGTATAATAATGGTCGGTGTCCAAGCTCGTTTTGTTGGCTCGAGGCGGTCAAATTATTTTTACGGTGTAGGTCGCTCGCGCTCCAGCTTCGTATCTTACCACTGCCTACTTACATCTGGCTGCACCACCTACATACATCTCGCCAACAACACGATTCCCCTGCCGGCTTATTGTTGTAAAGTTTAATATTTATACTCTGGCCGAGGTTCGAAGCTTTTTTTTGTTTATTATTATTTAATTCGCAATTGTCGCATCGGTCCCTGTCTCTCGGCGAGGATGCCGAATTCTTCAAAGTGATTCAACGTTACGTTATTCGTAATTGCTAATTGCCGACGTACAAATGTCCAAATCATGTCTGCACAAAGCTAGAACAAATTAAATATTAATTTCGTCGAGTTTAGCGACGGCTTCTCTTCTTGGTCCGCTTCGACGGCGCTAAGAGAAACGTGACGCAATCAAGCGCGTTTAATGCGTCGCGCTTTGTTTTGTGTTTGCACGTCGTCTCGGCTTCTGTCCTATGATGGTCGCGATCATCATCATTGGCGGCGATGATGATGATGATGACTATTCAAATTGCCCAAACTACGAATCTCGATTCGTACGTAACGCGTAACGACGTTGCGGTTTCGTCTGCTCCAATATTTGATCAATGCAAATGAAGCAGTTTATTTTTATGTCCACAGTTTGGATACCGCAGCATTGCCACTCTTTTTTTGTTGTTGTACAATCTCTTTATTCATCCCGAGTATTGACGATTAAAAAATGTTGCCATATACGCCAGCAATGGCAACGATGGCAAGGCGATCTGATTGTTTTTGGATTTTTTTTGCCAATTCTTTGGAATTGTGGTTGCATCTACTAACTGCGAAGACATACTTGTAACGAAACTAATTTATCTGCTGTAACCCATCCCCTTCTACAATAAAATAATCATTTTATCAAGAAGAATTAGGGGTTTAATCGATTTTTTTCGCCTCTCGGGGCACATAATCTACTGGCATCTGTGTGCGCCGCACAATCTAGCCATATGGACGGTGTGCCCCTGAATAGAAGTGTCGCCAATGGATAAAAAAATCATTTGCGTGAGGATTATCGATAAAACATGAAGATGATAGATATGGATAATAAGAGGTTCAGAATTGTTCCGATTCATCAAGAATAGACAAATTTATGACAAGGATCAGTAGATCATCTGAAAACACTCACATTCAATGATTTATGTTCAGATCATGAGTTTGAATGCTTATGGTGGGTATGTAGAGGAATTATGGGAGGATTATATAAAGTAACTCGCTACTAAAGATGATTATTGGAGCTTTGTACAATTAAGTATAGACTATATACCGAAATATTAATTAATCATTTCGTATTAGTACGTGTGCGAAAATATTTATTTTTAATATACTAGATATATATTATAAGATTTTGGGTATCCTGGAGCATTGTCTAAGATTGAATTTATTTGATTTCCTAATGATTATTATCAATTCCTTATCCTTCAATGCTCTGGGATTTTCCGCTTGATAAACTAACTAACATTGGTTCCAATTTCAAATCACAAGCTAAGTTTCTATCAAGAAGTAATGTCAATCGGTCTTATACGCCACGGCGTGCAGGCACGCGAAGCCGGATAACCAACAGCGCCACGGCAAACGCTACTACGAATTTATTTATGAATAAATATAATATTTTTATATGAAAATTAATGCAGAGACTTCTTTTGAAGGCAATGTGATTTTTAGAATCTCGGTATGTTTAGCCGTTTTATTTTATTTGAAGTTTATACGGCGTACGGTAAAAATCCATATAATGGCGATTGAAGGGTTAAATGTCCAGGACAACTGATTCTTCCTTCGATACGAATGTACGATTAGGCATGTTTTTACAAAATAAACCGCCTCGTATTCATTGAAGAGAATATTCTCCCTCTACAATAATTTTAGGCGATGTGGAATTAAATCTAGTCTTCTAATCTTCATGAAAACTAAGAATCTCATCTTGAATAATTAAAAAACTCAGAGGGACATGGTGTTGATGTTTATCATCAAATCAAGATGACATCTTTCGACTACATGACAGTGAACATTTTTGTATTATTGAAAAATGTGCGAAATAGCGAATTGTACGAAAGTCGAGGGCTGTACTTCCATACATATCGATCTTTTCATAGTTCATTGAATGTACAGACTTTCAACGCTACAAGTGATTCAACTTTGCATTATTTTCGCATAAAAATCAGCGCTGTCCTTTTGGCCAACCCAAATAATATGTTGAATTATAAAGATGGCAGCAACAAGAGGGCAGGAGGGCGTGCCACTCCCTCGATCCCGACAGTCATTTGCGTCTCGCTGGAGCCGCAATCATCGCCAATTCCAGCCGAATTTATGCGCTTGTGGTCGTCGTCATCACCGCCGCTTTTGACATCAACCAGTTCTGCCGACGGCACTCTTCGATACCATCTCGCCATCTAACTCACTGCACCGGTACGGCGTCACTGTAATGAGCTGGAAAATGGCGCAAATCAAAGCCAACATGGCATTGTTCGCCTGTGTGCGTGCATTAAGAATTCTGCCTATATACAGTGTTTTGTTTCTGCATCAAGATGACCGGTTTGATTCGCGACCGCAGCCCAAATTGGCAAAAGAACCGCAAACCCCTCTGCTCTCCCCCTCGGGAGACGATAGCCATCGAGCTAATTGCGATACGACATTCCATCCGAGAGCAATTACCCGAGGTTATTTCGCATTACTCATTTCCCGCGGGACATGAATCGAAAAGCGTCCGAGCCACTGTTGTGATTAGATCGCGGGTCAGGTGTGATCGGTTCCGAAAAAATGCCTCGTCCAAAATCAAATCGCGTCAGGGTGACCATCCGTGAAAGTATGCGGTAGACCAGAGCTGGACCACTTTTTTTTTTATTATCCACCTGACACTTTTTGTACGAATGTTTGTTAAAATCATAACCGTACATGTCGATACATTATATTTTTTTGGCGTATCATAATTGTCGGTTACGGTTAGACTCTCGTGCCCGGACTTATGAAGTAATTAATTAATTAAAACAAGTTCCCGATGATTGAATCACTTTTGTCTAATGGTCCTACAATTATGTATCGTTAGGCGTAACCCGGTTTTCATTTAATGATCAGTTTTTAAGGTCGCGACGCTCGTTTTGTTATGGGACGTATGTATGACGCGTGGATATGGATTCGTGCGCGTGCGCAGAACGCATGTGACGGCTGTGCGCAGGCGTCGCATTCGATTCCTGCTGCAGTCACGATTGCCTACATCAGAGATAAGCAACATTTTTCTTACAGCGGGCCAGCTACAAATAGCTACACTAAACGATCATCTCAAATTATATCTTTAATAATAACCTAGCCGTGCCGATGGGGTCTATTTGGGACCCCAAGTTTTTTTTATTTTATCGAATAACACTTTACGATCCATTATGGTTTGTTAAAATAACGTAATTAGTGGGAAGACGTAAATTCGGGGCTAGAATCGCGGTACTAAATACAGTGGAATCCGTTTTTTTACGTTTTCAAAGGAACTGATGCCACTGTTTATTAAAAAATGTCCCATTTCAATCAACCGCCGTATGTAAATTTATTTTTCAATAATTAAGATGTCAGTTGACATCTTTATGTGAAAGGTCGGACAATAATAGGTTTTTTTTTTTACAAAAATATGAAGTTCGAAGGGTCTAAAAACACATATGCTGTGTTGCCGGATCATAAAGAGAGATCAGCTAGGTCTGAAAACGGACAAGGCACTTCCATCTGTCAATGAAATTGCGATGAATAAATATTACAATCTATTTATTCATCGCAAGTATTGACGATTAAAACATGTTGCCATATGCGACAGTAATGGCAATGCGATCTGATTGTCTTCTTCTAATCTTCTCATTCGTAGAGCCAAACACTTGTAACGAAACTAATTGAACTACTGTATATAGAAGCTCGTTGTATCAAAGATGTAGATGCAAAAAAAACATTTCAATATCCCTTGCGTGAGGATTATCGATAAGACGTGAAGATACGTGACTTTAAAGATAATTGTAAAGTCAAACAGTAAATTTTATGGAGAAAAACAAGGACCAGTAGATCAGCTAGGTCTGAAAACGGACAAGGCACTTCCATCTGTCAATGAAATTGCGTCTGAGCATATCTATGAGTTTGAAGTGGGATTGATAGTGGGGATGTAGAAGAATTTATTCTTAAAATTCTTAAAATAAACCATTTCTTAATAATGTCAAGGTTTCGACGAAGAATTTATCAACATCTTGATTGTTTGGGGTCTATTTTCATACAAAATAGACCCCATCGACCAGAGCCGTTGGTTTCGAACCGTCATGACGGATCGGTTAAAAAAAAACAAATCAAATGTTTAATTATTTTTTTACGAAATTGCATCGCAAAGTTTAATAAAAATCTTATTCTTCATAAATAACTTTTATTAAAATAGTTATTCATGATATGCTTAATAATTTGGACGGATTTGTCGAACGACATCCAGAAAGTGGTTTGCCAGATTTTTATACTAATAATTAACGTAATTAGAGGGAAAACGTAGATTCGGGGTTTGAAAAGCGGTACTAAAATGAAATGAGATTATAAAAAATTAACGTAAATAGCGGGAAAACGTGAATTCCGGGAACGTGAGAACGGGGTGAATAAATTTTACTAGTTTTGGGGGAAAAAGGGAAAGTGGAAACAGGTGGGCACAGGAAATTGAAGCCGCATGCGGCTCGCGAGCTGCGGGTTGCTAATCCCTGGCCTACATGACTTGAACGTGATTTTCCTTTCACGCGGAAGTACCATTAGACCCTGAGGCTTTACTATGCACACAACAGTTTGCGATCGGGGAAAATAAATCATAGTTTTTGCCGCGAATTTAATTATCGGACATTTTGAATTACAACAGTCCTGGCATTTGACTGAAGACACTTTTTACAAGGTAGTCGTTGGATATATTTCAATCGTAGATATAATATTTATTCCTATGGTTGTTCCGTAACGTTTTAGCGTCCGTTATGCACGATTTTATCGCAAGTTGGTTGTAAATAAGTGGAGCAATTCCTCCGACAACTAAACCAAACCACACCAGACAATGTCTCGATAGTGTGGAAACTATATTTCAAAAAAACACGAAGCATCTCGCGAAATTATTGTTACATCTATTACGCATTAACAGCAGTTGAATCATGTGTTCGTTTACGTCATTCAACCGAGAGTATGTTATTAAAAAAAAAAACAGATGTCCATCACCCATGGATATATCATTATTTAGTGCATCCATCGTCTTTTCAACACACATCCAACATTGCGCAATTGATCTCTGCACGTCCAAAAAAAGCGGCGCGAATTTCGTGGAATCAGAATTTGTTGCTGATCTTTGTATACAAAAAAATAATAGCAAAATTGTTATAAGCAATGCATATATCAATAGGTGAAGATGATTAAATCTATCAAGTATATATTTCGTCGATAAAAGTTGATCACGATAATTTATAAATCCTCGCTAATAAATAATAATAGTTTTATGAGATATTTTGAGAATTTTATTCTCAAATATTTTTTGAGAGTAAATGCATCGTTTCATAGTTAAAGATTATATATAATTTTGGGGGCTGACTTAAGTGTAAATACGACAATTTTAATTGTTGTGTATGTACACTTGTTTTGGCGCAAGGAAACTCTTATACAAAATAGCTTTTTATCTTAACCCTTTAATCGCCAAGCCAATTATATGGATTTTTACCGTACGCCGTATAAACTTCAAATAAAATGAAACGGCCAAACATATCGACATTCTAACAATCACATTGCCTTCAAAGATGTCTCTGCATTAATTTTCATTTAAAAATATTATATTTATTCATAAATAAATTCGTAGTAGCGTTTGCCGTGGCGTTGTTGGTTAGCCGCGTGCCTGCACGCTGTGGCGTCTGAACGGTTAACACTTAGTTAATTATTTTTTTAAATATGGAATCGAATTTGATAATCTGTCGTTTGAGACTAATCTAGTATTGCAATGCTTCATGACCGAATTATAAGGCAGCCTATTTTTAATTAAATGTTCATAAATATAATAAAAGCTTTCTAAATCTAGTAGATTTTTTTTGTATGTATAGATCGCAAGACAAACGATGTAGTTGTAATTATACAGCTTTTATAAAAGGATAGATAGCTTCTGGACCGCAAAATACAATTCTTCATATGCCTTATTCGTGCCTTCTGTAAATAATAATAAAATACGAGATAGAAGGCAGAAGAAACCTAGTTGCAAAACTTTTTATCTTATCGGATCTTAGTTACAGACTGAAAATCGAAACAGAAACGTACGGCAGATTGCGGGCATGGCACACCTAATCGGCCGGAAGCCTTTTTATAAGCTTTTCCAAGCGCGATCTCTATCGACCGCACATTTGTTTATTCAAATACTTACACTTATATACGAATAGATTTATTTTTCAGTTTTATTAATTAAAAAAAAAAAGTTTTCAATCCAGTAAAGCGTCGACAATCTACCTTCATTAAACTAATGAAGATAAATTAGTTAAATTTGATGATACATCAGAGATTAAGATCCGTTGCGATCTATGCAATCATTGATTAACCGCATTTGCTGTCCTATGAAAAATATAGAAGAACACAGATAATGCAATGTAATATATCCCAGAATTTGACCTATAAAGATTGTCAACGCCCTGTAAAATATTTAGGGGTGCTGCGGCATATTACAAACTGAAAAAAGTATATTAAGCTTATATTTTATGTAAAATAAGGCGTAAAATAATATTAACATTAATAAAATCAGTGACAAGCGGTACGCGGCTCAAAAAAGATGTGTCACTATGACTGGGCTACGATATGACTTAGCGGTGAGATCCCCCCGCACTCCGCTACCCACCCGCCTCCATCCAATACACGATGCCGGCAGCGCTGACAAGCAGGCAGCACTCTTGTTCGCAACACTGCCCGCGTAACCACCGACCAGATTAATAAATATATTTACATTTTCATATACATAATAAATGAATAGACACATATATATAAAATATATTTCTCCTCGATTTGCTTGGGGGTGCTGCAGCTCCGCAGTGTATATGGGCGAGCCGCCCTAGCTATTTTGCAATTCAATGCTACATTTTGAATCGAATGTTGCTTATAGGCGATGACGCCATGATTTTTTTTGTATCTAAACAATATGGCTCATTTTCGTACATTGGACGAACACAATGCGACCAGTATTTGCATACATCGACCTAAATATAATACAATTTGATCTCGTTCAATTGATCGGTCACAAGTTCAATAAGCACCAGCACGCACACACACACATGAAGAGAGACACGAGTGACGGGGACTGGGCTCGGAAAGAAATCCGAGATGCTTTTGTTTTCTGACTTGCATCACTCCAAATGGGCAGGTCTTCTTTCGAAAACAATGCAGGGTGACGGGCACAAATCACGCTCATTTATGATTCGTCGTAGTCACCAGCGGTCCCCAAACTGTCGGGGCGCGATTGAATTATCCACCGGTCCGGGGAGATTTGTCAGTGTCCGCAGCGGCCGTGATGGCCCGCGGTTATCAAACCCGAGACCGGAGCAAATTGTGGTCATCATCGGCCGCCGAACACTTGTCTGTCTCGAGGCAAATCAGGATCCGACCAAATCGTCACCGTTACGTGTGTGCGTGGCTAATGAGTCCTATTGGCACGCGTGCCGACCGGCGTCGCACCGGGAAGTACAACAACAAAAAAAAGATGGCGCGGTCCAGACGCTGAGCACATGTGACTGCACTCTGTCCAATCTGTCGCGTCGGGTTTGTTTCCGTGACCAGTTGTGGTCAGTCATCCGACTCCGTGGTCCAGCGCCGCAGCTAGATCTTCAAGTTTCACCACGATAGAAATCCGATACCGTCGCAGCGAGACACGGTCTTCTGCTTGTCTGCCATGGCGACAGGGCAAATCGAACACAGATTTTATAAGCAAAATGGAGCGTTACTTAAGACACGTCTGACATGTCGACCCAGTACGTATCCACGTCGAAAATTAAGTTTAAGAATTTATTTCACAACTTAAAAAACGCACTTAACTTCAACCATATGCACCACCCTATGTCTAGTCACACTCGTGCATAATTAAAAAAAATAAACTGCTTTTTTCCCTCACATACTTAATAAAAAACATATTTTTTACCTTTGCAATTGGATAAAGATCTTATGTATTATTAGTTTTGACTTTCATATAATAAAATAATTTAAGACATTGAAGATTATTGCTATTTTATATAACATAAAAATAATAAAGAAAGTAGCGCATAGATTCGACTAAAAATTAAATCAGAGTGGAAAGGGTTAATGAAATAGACGCAATGGATTTATTCATTGCAGAAGTAAAAAAATACAGTCAGACCTCTTATAACGAAGAAATCGGGACAACGCTATAAAAATCTATGACACTCATACAAAATTTGGGAGAAGGGCTTTATAATTTTATTTGTTTAAAGTCTAAAAATTAATTATTATAAATAATCATTGACTTAATTGTCCGCAATTGCGAAAATAAAAAACAATATTCGCTTCTGTAGGCTTCCACGGGCCCGATGTTTTTTCTCGCTCGCATCCGTAACGATCGAACTGCACAGTATTTATTCCAATTAGCCAAAAGCTAACTAACGAAAATAACAGATATTTTGCAAAAAGTAGAGCATAGAATTCAAGATGCTGTTAAAAAATCTCCGCGAATATTTTTATATACAGGAAACCCTCCTATAACACGGTATCCAATAACATTGTTCGACACACAAAAAATATAATCATTTTTTTGTTTATCAAGATATTCTCAATATCTTGACTTAAAATGCTTGGATTTTATAATTTATAATGGAAAATAGACCCCCTTTCGGACGACGCGGTTGGTTTCGAACCGCCGTGACGGATCGGTTAGATAATCTTTCGCCATTTTATAATTGTATTTCAGCATTTTTTTATAATAGGTTTATTTTGTTAATTATGAGATAATTTTAGGTTATCATTCAGTGTTTGTATTATCATAAGTTCTTACATGCTTTGTAAATAAAGGTTGCTTACCCCTGCTATAGATGCTTCTTATTTATTTTTCCAATGAATATCTCTTTAATAAATTTGTAAAAAAAGATAACTCATGCAAAGGTTGAATGGGACTGTCGAACTTGTTATAGAAAACCGCGGTATAGCAGGGAACGTTATAGAAGGGTTCACTGTATTAGTATTTTACAAATTGTGGGGCAGGGAACTATTGCCAAATTCAAGGGCTTCTATATAATTACAAAAAAAAGAAAGAGGACGGAAAACAGTATGTTTTGGAAGTATTTTGATATATTCTCGAGAATTAAAAATATGGAAAAAATGATTAAGAGATTTTCATCGAATTGTGTTTTTTCGTCAATGAAAAATCAATGAAATGTCTCATTATTTAAAAGTTGAGAAACAATGTTCTCGAGGTAGTCGAAATATGGCTTCATTGTCTATTAATGACTATCTTTGTTGAATAAAATTTGTTTTAATTCTTTATTGTGTTAAGAAAATTTCATAATTAAGTAATAATTGTTTCGTTTTGCTTAAAAACGTCGCAAAAAGAGAACTGTGTTCATTTTAATTTAAATGTAGTGACGCAAATCTCGTGATTCATTCGTTTGCCATAAGTTTTAATCTGTGTGCATATATCTGTGCGGCCTTCGCTCTGCAAAACATCAACAGTGTTCCACTTTTACAAGATCAGGATTCCATTTTGGCACCGCCAGTGTCGATCAACGATCGAATTAAATTGTCAACTGGCGTAAACGTCTCATTATTACCGTGTTAATTCGATTCATAGTCACCGTGGCGAAGATAAAGGGAGGCCTGCATTTACCTGTCCACCGAAAGTAATGGCCCAATCGTGGCACAATAGATTGGTCGTTCCATATAAAGGTTCTGGTCGACTTTCTAAAGTAATTCCTAACGATATAAAGACACGCCGCGGCCTCACAGGGAACTGCGCCACTCGTTTCCTCATCTGTTGCATTTGAACGCAGTTTAATCGTCCACCATTGTGTCTGGACCCGAGACATTTTGTCTTTGACGCCCTCCGATATACGGAGGAAGCCATGGTAACACTCGAGCACGCGAAGAATGGTGAAATAATTCCATAAGAATCATCATCATCATCAATTGTACCGCGTCCAGGTCTCAGAAATTTTGCTTTGAAAATAGACCTCGAAAAAAAAAAACTAGTTCTTGTCATTCGATAGATTAATCAATCGGTTCAAATGGCTCGTCTTGGAGATCGCTATCATTAAATCACAATCAGACACCCATTCAAAACAGCCAAAATGGCCGCCATTACCGAAATAACATGTGTATCTAAGCGGTTACACTGTATCAGGCACAGGAAGCTGCGCACGTAACAGACACCTGATCTTGTTCAGATCATTAGCAACACGCTTCGAGATGAATTAGTGATAATTTGAAATTCGACGGTATTATGCGAAGCGCATTTTTTTGAATACGACCATCTTCGAATGGTAATACGATATTCGGGAGTTGTCGTCACCAGATGTCGAGATGTGCGGGCGACTGCCTCTTCCCGGAGTTAATGGACCGACGGTGTTTGGTTGAAGTTTGGAACGTTCGCCATAATATTGTCTGCACGTGCAAGTCCTTGAAAAATATTGCAATAAAATGGGCTTTCGATTGAACTTTAATATATTTTAGTTGTGTGTGTGTGACATGGACCACACCCGCTTTCTATTGTCTATCTCAATTGACAACACGTGTTCAATTGTGCAATCTTGGTTATTGCAGTTGCGTGGAATCAGCGGCACGCGTGCCCGCATACTCACGGAAATTGGATATCATGCTTTAATTGATCGATATTAATAAAATATTATTATGCTTACAGATCACAGCTTTTCAACATGTTTTCTAATCTATTTATTCGCTATAAGATGGTCGCATAATTAACCCTTTCAATGCGGCGGGTCTAAACACGATTCTGCATCTGAGTGCGG
>JAGXCT010034846.1:73745-88762 GCA_022495035.1 Philopotamus ludificatus
TCACTGTTAAGTTTAGAAGGTTTATGACCAGGGGCAACTGATTCGTCCTTTGATAGGAATGTACGATTAGGCATCTTCTTCCAAAATAAACCAGTCTCATCTACATTGAGTATTTGAGGTATATTCTCCATCTTCAATAATTTAGGACAATGAC
Source organism: Philopotamus ludificatus (assembly GCA_022495035.1). Classification (NCBI taxonomy): domain Eukaryota; kingdom Metazoa; phylum Arthropoda; class Insecta; order Trichoptera; family Philopotamidae; genus Philopotamus; species Philopotamus ludificatus. The sequence continues at coordinate 73,900 of JAGXCT010034846.1, forward strand.
GAAATAAAGTCTTTTGCAGGATCTTCATCCACATCAGCTGATTCTCTAGTGAATTTAATATTGTGTAAAGAACGCCGTGTTTTAACATTTGAAAACCAGACGTTACTTGAATGAAACACTGTTAGAACCTTCGTCAAACTAAGAGCCTTAGCTTGAATTATTGAAGTACTCAGAGGGATGTTTTCATGATTGACGCCGTGCCTTTTGGAAATATTTTTTGAAAAAAAAAAACGATTTTTCAAAAATGTACGGAATAGCGAATTGGGTGAAAGCTGAGGTCCGCCTGTATATGTTACCTACAAGCCATGACACTGGTTATATATAGATCACAAGACCAACGATGCAGATCTACAGCTTCTTTCTAAGGATAGATGCACCGTGAATTCAATTCTACCTGAAGTAGTGCCATCTATAAATAATAATAAAAGGCATAAGAAGTATGCCGTAGAGATTGGATCTTAGTTAAAGACTGAAAATCGACACAAAGACACGTACGTCCGATCGCAAGCATTGCACTTTAACACTTAATCGGCCGGAAGCCGATTTATATGCTTTTCTGAGCGCGATCTTTATAGGTCGCACATATTTTTATTTAAATACATATGTTTACGAAATATATGGACAGTATAAGTATCTCTAAGATGGATATATTGCTTATTTGGACTTTTAAGTTATTCATCAGTTAGCATCGTGTTTTAAAGCCATCCAAATTTCACGCTGCTTCTCCTCTTTTCAATCTTGTTGATATGATTCTGAACATTATCGTAGTTGTTTTCTTGTTAAATAAAGACATGTCCTATTCATAAATAATAAACTACTGCATTATGAGTGGTACTCCTTTATGCTGCATTCATCCAATAAGTTGGAATGTTTACGTGACCCAATATGAAGCATAAATCTGCATGCATGCACCGACAGGATATTCGGACAAAAGACGGACAATAAGGCAATTTAACAGATTCATTCGATATACATTCTTATTTTAATTTTATTGTGAACGATAAATATCGCGAATACTATTGATATTTGCGATATATGTCCTCTGGTTCGGTGTTTGTCCTAATAAAAAAATTGTCCATTCGTAGAGGAAGTGGTCATTTCATTAAATACGTACGTGCCGAAAGGCCACAGTGGTATAGAAGCTTGCGTTGCTCGCTCACCTCCTCGGAAGAGGAGCGTGTCCTCCGGGAGTGTCTCCAGGTCATTCGCGTCTTCATCCACCGGCCATACATCATCATTATTATAATGACAATGGAAATAAAACACATGTGACACGCGGCTCTGGAAACAATGGCCGATTGTGCCGTACGGAATGTCAAATATGTACTTCCTCGTCCCTTTCCTCTATTGGCCGATGAATGTAAATATTTACTGGCAGCTCTCTTGTAATGCTAAGCGATGCCACTTGGAATTGGAAATGTGACCGGGGTTGAAATCGGACGTTTGTGTTATTTGTACAGTATTAAAAAAATAAATATGGCCCCGCTCGGCGCCTCCATTGTCGTGATTTATGATCCGTCTTCAAAATTAACAAAACGTGTCATTCGCTAATGGACGCCCGTTGTTTTGCCAATAAGTGAAACGACGTCGCGGTCATAAATTTTAATAAAAATCAATTAATCGTTCGCGGGGCATAGACTTTCGTTTGACTCTTTGTGTCAATATGTAGAGCAGTGATTCTCAACGGAGCCATCTCATATTCGCAGTGGTGAGAGCTATGAGTCTGCTGTCATCAATGTTCAATAGAAGGAAAATTCTTTATAAAAAAACCGCATAGACACTGGACGCCGCAGAATAATCACAAAAGAGAAACACAATCTCATCGTGAGTGGGTACGTTTCCTTTGTCCTAGTTCTTCCAGGTGTTAGCTCAGGAAGTAACACCTGTTAGTAATTACTGTCGACGATATGATTATCCATGATTAGGTTGACAGATTTTCAAGACAAATTCCATATTCGGATCTAGTCGATTGGGGGCCCCAAGCGGTGAAATTTCAGAGGCCCCATACTCACATTATAAAAAAGTTAATTAAGTTATTAATTAAAAAAAACGGAAATTAATGAAAATTTTAATACCCTAACACATTTTTTACATGAATTTCTTTTATTTCTTGAAAATTTGTCAATTATTCTGCTTAAAATTTCTTGCAAAAATATATAAAATGGCCATTTTTGCACTTCATTGCAATGATTTACTAGTATCATTTCATCATCATCATTTATCATTTGCCAGCCTCAAGACTCTCACTCGCTGAGGGCATGGGCCTTACCAAACTCTCGAATGGCAGTCGAGGCGAAAGGAACCTGAGTCTCGCACGTGACGTGAGTGCTCCCCTTTCGTGTCCATACCGCGGGGACCCAAGCCGTCTTGGTATGCGGTTTTTTGTAAAGAATTTTCCTCTCTTGGCCATTGCTGACATCGGACGTACATCTGCTACTTTGTTGGTATCGAATTTTACCCTCTCGACTCTGTATCCATGCAAGTAGGAGGGGGTTTGTCTCGGTATTCGTTTATTTATTCTTTGTAAAATAGTATTTCATATCCATGTCATTGGGCCGTTTTATACGTGTTAATTTTTTATACGTGAATTCGATCCACTTCACAAAAATGTCCATTAAAATTCAAGCGATGATTACACGGAGTAAAAACCGCACTTGTCCTTTATTCTTTAATACGTATTTTTTAAACCTGAGTACTTCCCTGACATATTAGAAGCATTATCAAATATATATATTTTTTAACGTTGTAGAAAAAGTTTTACATATACAAAAAACGTAATTTTCCTAGAAACCTAAACGTCGGGGCCCCTTGGTATTCCGGAGGCCCCCTCGGCCGCTTAGTCCACTTACCGCTTAATCCGCCACTGTAGTATGAACCGCTTCTTTGTCCCAGACTATAGTAGAAACAAGGAAACTCGTTGCTACAACCTGTTTCTAGTTCTTGTCACTAAAGTACATTACTTTGGCTGGCTGGCCCAACAAGGCACCTGATCCTTGGCAAATGCAAGTCCATCTATGACAAAACAAAAGCCTTAAACTGTTCGATCTTGACCAACGTTTTGATGATTCCAGCGTGATAAGCCGGAACATTGCTTCGTGGCGGTAATTGATATTAGCAATGTCCGGTCATTTCCGGAAAATTAGACGCCCATTCGTTTTTCTTAGGGCATTTTATGGCTGTGTGAAATCGGTCAAAGCCATTTAGTATAATGTTCTCTAATCACATTGTATCGCATTATATACATGATGACTCACGAATAAAAAAAAAACTTGTATATTTTTTCGCAGCGCCAAAAGTGAGCGGATCTGAATTTGACTTCTAGGAACCGCTTTTTTTTATCGTATATATTGCATATTCATAATAATGGCTGTAATTTGGTTTATTTTTTATTATGTAGTCCAGATCGTTGTGTTTTGTATGATTAATGTGTTTTTTTTTTGTTTTTGTTTCAGCGGGTTAACACTCGGTGCTTCGAGAGTGGTAACACCTGTCTACTTGCGGTGCAGAGCGGGTCGAATCAATTGGATGTATCCCCGAGGAGCGTTGCGCGTTATCCTACGCTTGCACAACTCAAATAAAGACTTTAAAGTGTGTGTCAAAGTGTTGACTGATAGTAATGACGATTACGAGGACAGGGCGATGGACTTGTATTCGGAGGACGAGGTGTTGGACTTTAGGGAGGGAGAGTACATCAGTGCTGCGGCTAAACAGTATTATTCGAACAGCGTCAAGAGCGAAGACTTTCCTGCCAGACTGTTTCTGGAAGGTAGCCGAGGGCTCGTGCCGTTGTACGCTTCCGACGACGGAAGCGACAGGACTGTCCGCTGCTTCAGATCGAAGAACGGACAGGCCGCTATGTACGTGGAGGCCACGCCGGAGACCGGCGAGATGAAGCGGATGGCGAGGTTTCAGTACGACCTGAAGCCGCTGTCCGCCAAGGCCTACGATCCTTCGTCAGAAGACTGTAGGCCGTGCAATCTGCAGGAGTTGGCACACGCCTTCTGCACCAGCGATATCGGTAAGTTATCAACAGATGAAATCTATATCATTATCATCATCAGTTGCCAGCCACAAGGCTCTCACTCGCTGAGGGCAGGGGCCTTACCAAACTCTCAAATGGCAGTCAAGGCCAAAGGAATCTGAGGCTCACACATGACGTGAGGGCTCCCCTTTCGTGTCCATACCACGGGGACCCAAGCCGTCTTGGTTTGTAAAGAGTTTCCCTCTCTATATATATATAAATAATCGATCCACTTTCCCTCATTTCTGAGGAACGTGGAAATAGTTTTCATGGGAATATATAGTGCAATGATTTTTTATACTCGCACTCGCTGAGGGCATGAGGGCTCCTCTTTCGTGTGGATACTGTAGGGACCCAAGCCGTCTTGGTATGCGGTATTTTGTAAAGAGTTTCCCTCTCTTGGCCATTGCTGGCATTGGACGTACATCTTCTACCTTGTTGGTATCGGATTTTACCCTCTCGACTGTGTCCAGGCAAGTAGAAGGGGGTTTGTCTCGGTACTAGTTTATTCTCTTCTCTAAGGGGTTATCTGCTTATATTTTTTTATTAAACAAATAAAGCCAAAAGTACTTATTTTATTTGATAATAAAGGGTTCTAATGTTTACCATTATCAAAAAATGTAGTATCAAATTCAATCGAGTATATCTTTACTTTATAATATGTATTATATATACCATATTGTAGCGTATATTATCTATTTTTCAAAATGATTAAATCCATTTTTGAAAAAACTTTGTAAAAAACATTTGATTATCCAAAATTGTAACTTTGACTGGATTTTTAAATGTTATCGCGGTTCGCCCGGGTAATAGTAATTATTCAAATAAAGAGAAAATATAATCATTATTAATGCCATGCAAAAAAATCTTGCTACTTTAATGCACTTTTTGAGTAATTGCATTTTTAATCACGCTAGTACAAAAAAAGCGAGCGACATATTTGCGTAAATTGAGTAAATCTTTACGATTTTTAATTCGACATTAATGTTATAAATATATCATAATAAAGCGTATTCTATATATTTTTAATAATATATAAATAATTAGCAATTAAGTTTATATATTGTTCATTCCGAATAAAGGTTTTGATGAAGCCGTTTTTTGTGTCTGTAAATATATAAAAAATAGAATACAAATAGAAAAGATGTTACAGATTTTTGACAGGATAATTCATGATTCTGTCCACTGTGCAGCGCTTTGTCAATCTTGGAACCTTTCCGGAACGCAATTTTCGGTCTTTATTTCCTCAATGTTGGCAAATAGTCGTTCTATCATAGTTTTTCATCTTAAATCTTGAGAGGGCCATGTCTGTCTAATCCGTTGTTGTTTTTTTTTCGTCAGCAAATATAAATTTGGCCGTAAAAACTTAATTTTTGTACATACCCCGGGGCGATGGTCTTCGAATGGCAATAAATAAGAACGTCAATTAAACGCCCAATTAGTAACGGACTAATTGAACTATTTTAGACACGATCGCCAACGTTTTGATGTTTAAAACATGTGTTGCCCAATTTTAAATACATTTCAACAGGGCTGCCAATAGGTATCATTTAAAAAAAAATAGGCTCCATTTAGTTGAACCCAATTTTATTTGTTCTTTGGCAGACAGATATCGTCGATTTTCAATTGAAATAATTACAATACGGCCAGCGAACGGTTAGGCAGAGAAATAAGAGAAAACGAGAGAGACTGTTGTACTAAATTACCGCAAAACATCTAGAAAGATGACCCTACTTTTTACACGTCGGCAGTGCAATCTGTGTATTTTGAACGCGGTATTAGTGTGGCATTTAACGGAATTAGTAAACACGAAGCCGATAGAAAAAAAATAGGTATAGATGAAAAAAATATGGGTTAAAAAAACTAGGTATAATCTTATCCAGAATGTAGGGAAGCGGACTGCGCCCCAGGCTAAACCCCCAGATTGCGTATAATGATCTTTTTTACGGTTATGAAATGTTTAGCGTCGTTAATTTTAAGGCGTTTTGTTTTATCTATTCATCATTTCAAAACTAAAATAATATATATACAATCATCAAATAAGGGGAAGAGGGTTTTTGCATCATATTTTTTCAATATGGCAACACTGAACAATACGGATCGATGACAGTTGACGCGTTTATCAAATTGATATCTTGTTGACATTGATAATTACCACGTTTTCTTATTCGATAATTTTGTTATTAAATTAGTGTAAAATTAGTGATTTTCTTGAACCGTGTAAAATGAGAATCTGCTGCTATTTACTCTATGCGGATATTGTTCAACATTATAAAAAATCCGTTTCCCTAATCGGCATTCAGCCCTCACTGTCTGCGACCTTTTTTTTTATATTTCACGTTATTTAAGGGGAGGAGAATATAATTTAGGGTCGTAAACATATTTTATTTATGGTCTTTTTTCTGGATTCCCCTCTCTGTTCAACGACGCATCTACCTGTTGCGGCGGGCATGTGAATTGACATTGTGTCGAGGTCAAGAATGTTTACGAATCAAGAATATTTTGGCAAATACGATTTTAATGACAGTCATGTCCATAATTTAATATGCATTATCAATTATTTAAATAATAATGGCATAAATTAACAATTACTTATATACCTGTTTCTATTGGGATGCAGCATTATTTTTTTTAGTATTATTATTATTTAAATACTCGATAAATACCATCCGTATTTTATTGACTTTTTTTGAACAATTTAGTATAATTATGTTAATTTAAAAATATATCAACATATGTAATGCAAGGTTTGTTATAAAAATATGTATTTATCAATAATAATGTTGACAAAACGTCGTCCTTTCAAACGTTTGGTCAAAAATTATTATTTTTCCGAAGATTTTTTTTTTTCTACAGCTAACAAATAAGTTAGGATCCGACATGGCTATCAATGTCAAGATACGTCAGGAACAAGTGTACCGACCACAAAATGATCAGAATTGAGTTCACACAGCCTGTGAAATTTATTAAGCCCTGCACAGTCAGCCCTTCTATAACGCTTTTTTTTAATCGTCGTTTTCTATAAAATATTAATATTTTGCTTATAATTGCTATAAACGATTAAGAGGACCATCCTTCGATTTACATTCGATTTACACGGTAGATAGGTTCCAGAAAATCACCGTGTAAATTCGGATTAAAAAGTGTATGGAAAAGAGGATAGGTTTTTTCTCACAAAAATGGCTCATAATGAATCGAGCCAAGAACTCAATGAATTTTTTAATATCTTTGCAGTCAGCCCTCCTATAACGCTTTCTTTAAATCGATGTTTACTACAAAATGACAACATTTTCAACTACATATTTTGTAAATATATAATACATGTGCGAGCGAAATAAATGACAGTGCTCTTTGATTGACTAGGATGTTTTTTAGAAAACAGGATTTATTGTACTGGATCATCAGGCCCACGATCTTTGGGGGCCCCAAGTTGATATTTTATACACGTTTGTAAGCAAGTTAGATTTCGTGTTTCTGTAGTAAATGTACTGTTAGATTTTTCCTATTTTTTGTATAATTCGTCTTCATCCTTAGACAATACAGGTTTTACACTTCAAATTGGACGTTTTACAAATCAAATTGGACGTTGTAAATCAAATTGGACGTTTTACAAATCAAATTGGACGTTTTCAAATCAAATTAGATACCTCATTGTATTTTATAAAAAAGTTGTACATTCATAATACATATACATATTATGTACATTTTTAAATAAATAAAAGATTATTTGCAGGTAATTTCATATACATGTTCATGAAATATTTATAGCAATTTAAAGAAGTGACAGTTTCAACAGACTCATTTACTATAACGTTTTCTAAATTTTGACAGTTTAATGGATCCGCCAACAAATTCCTTGCAGAAAATTTAATTTTTAAATTTTAATTTTAATTTAATTCACGAATCTGAAACGATAAGATGCGGCCAGGTATTCACATAATATATACTGACGGTATATATTATGAATATACAACTTTTTTATAAAATACATTGAGGTATCTAATTTGATTTGAAAACGTCCAATTTGATTTGTAAAACGTCCAATTTGATTTTGCAAAACGTCCAATTTGATTTGTAAAACGTCCAATTTGAAGTGTAAAACCTGTACTAAGGGTCTCTGAAATGTAATAAGCATCAGGTTCCAAAAAGTCACTATCCGCCACTCTAACTGAGGAGGCTATATCAACCAACTCTTCTTTATTATAACATTAGTTATTCATACATTTTTTTTGAAAAATACCCGAGTTAAAGTGAAACCGTGTAAATTAAGAACTGTTTGGAAGATATTATGTTCGCTTAAATCAAAACTGTTCATATAGACCCTGGACAAGTTTATTGGCCCCTTTGGATTATTTACGTATATTTTTTAAACGCCCTAAATCTTTTTTTTCTATTAAAATAAATTATTCTTTAAAAAAATCGATAAAAATAAAACCGTGCAAATCGAATTATACATTAATTCGGTTTATCATTATTTAAGATATTTACAATGATTGATATTTTTCCGAAACGATTCCATTACGTTGTGTAATTCTTGAATTTAAAACGCGGCGGGTAGTCTTTCAAAAAAATCGTGTAAAATATTTTTCTATGAAATGATTTTATTGAAAACTCATGGGTTAAATATGATTTATAGATTGACTCTTTTGTCGTGGCCATCACGCTGTGTCCATCTATCTATTTCACTATTGTAGTGTAATTTTATTGTCGATGACAGTGGCCCCCGCTGATTCCGCATATAAATCGATACGATTGCATTTTCGCAAGAAATCTATGCAAAAATAAGTTTAATATATTAAAAAAAATCGATATCGATCTGTACATCAACATAAGTAATGATTATTTGCTTTAGATAGTGTATCTTGCGACAAGTTATGTATATACAGGATGTTTGCGTCATAAATATTAAAGATGTGCACTTTAATAGCCGAGTTGGACCGTACGAAGTCTATTCATTTTCGGTGAAAGTCGGTCGGTCTTTTCTTTGCCCATCTAAAGAGAAGTCCATTGATCATCGCTGTGTTATTTGTTTAGCTTGATTGCCTCCATATTCCGTGGCATATGAATCTTCTCCACTGATATTACTCGGCAAACAGTACGTGAGGGGCCCCTGTCAAGTGATATGGACGGTCCTTGTCTTCTTCTTGCCATAAACCAGACTTTCAGTGGCTCTCAACATGTTTAGAATGTATTTATTTTAAAAAATATACATATCAAGAAAAATAAGACCCGGTCTTATATTGATTTTTGTGTTAAAATATGTAATAGGGCTTATTTTCGTTTGGTGATGGTTCCAGTATTTTGCAACACTATCTATCTATGCTTCGGTGTATTTAATAGTTTGGACATATATGTACAGTTAACCCCCCACTAACACTAACATCGGGACCGTGTAAATTGGGATAGTGTTATTGGGGGTAAAGCCAGGCACATGTCGAATACACAGCCAGCCGCCCGGCTGTGTGTGTGCAGTCGAACCCGTATCAAATGAATAGTCGGCCTTGTATGTATTCGTTGCAATGCAGCGGCGTGAATGCGACCGTTCAAGTTGGGGGTTGGCGGATAGTGTAATTGGGGGGTCCACTGTAATTAGAAGGGAGCCGAGTAACTTGAAGAAAATACTTGGTTGTCATGAGCAAAGTAGAAGGGAGTAGACCTAGGGATTTTTTATACTTGACTGTAGCAAAGCTCATTGCTGACCAGGTCCATGTGTCCGATTGGGCTCTCCGCCGGGAGAACCGGAGGGGAAATGCCTCATTAGACAGCATGGATTAGGTCCTGAAGCGCTACTTTAAGGTGAAGACAGGACAACAGAACGTGACTGTAACGAACCCACACGAGCAGTGTGAAGATGTTACTGGGCTGACATCTTTAAGCTTAGACTTAAAATTTTCGGGGTCAGTCAGAAATTCACTGACCCAAAGGTCTCGGAAGAATCAGCTACGATTTAGCCTTGCTCTAATATCAGGAGAGATGAGATTTACTTCTAATGGAACAGTGATTTTCTGACTAAGCTCAATATTCTGTAGAACCATTGGCCTCAATCCTTCATGTTCAGTTATAGAACTCTTCTTTCTTCTTGTCCACATCCACAATACCTTGTAGACTAAGCTTCACAAAGTTTTCTCGATGATTTCTCTCCATTATATTTTAGCTATTGTCATTGATATCCATTCGTTATCGTCATTGATTGCCGTATTTGACTTCTGTATCCTCCAGCTTGAACTTCTAGTTTTTCGATTCATTTTTTGAAAAACTTTCCGGTTTTGAATCGAAATACTCTTTAAAATGGTTTTCAATTTTAGTAAGATTTCTAAAACGCCTTAAATTGTGCTGCAAGGTCTGAGGAATATTAATGATGCGGCAGAATCTCCCAGTTTAACACCTTAATTTTTCTCGGGACATTCTTACTTCATGAGAGCGTTCATTATCGTGGTGAAGAATTATTCCCTTTATGTTAAACAAAATTGGACGTTTGGTTTTTATTTTCTAGCTTAATCTTTCCAATTGTTGACAGTAAACATCTGCAGTATCCCACCAAATCCACAAAATAACTTTTAGGTGTGTTAACCTTTTGCACCCGAAATTTTTTCAATACCTCAACACGTTTTATTTAATAAATTATTATTTTGGATTTGTGCAATTTTCAGTGAATATTAAAAACCTAAAATAATAATTTTATAAATGATACGTAATTGAATTGTTGCATGTCGTCATAGCGGCGGCATTCGAGTGATACGGAAAACTTCGATGCCGCTCCTATGGCGGCATTCGAGTACAGAGGGTTAAACTCGGCTTAGGTGTCTTTCCTTTATTCTTAAAAATAAACATAAATAGTACTAAGCAAAAAAAATATATATTTTCTTCACAGTGTCTGAACATAAACTACACTCGAATAAGGTTATAAAATACGCGATTTCTTTCGGGTTCCCCATTCATTTCATTCCCAGATGATGTGTTCAAGCTCAGGAAATAATGTAGCCGACCTGTCTCTTAACTAGGTCTTATTTTACGATCGTCTAAAAAATGGTAGGGCTTATCTTTTGGAGAATACGGCATATTTGTTGATTTTCGAAATATATACATAAAAAACGTTGAGATTGTAATAGAAAATCAATTATCTTTATCTCTTGGTTCTGGAAAAAGGTTACTATTGATCTACAGCGTGTGTGTTTATGTCAAATGTTGACATTTTGCTGATAAGCTCGACTTAAACAACTTGAGTCACTCTGTGGATAGTGTTTTTTTTCTGCTATCCCCTAGTGATTTGCTTTTTTTACTTGTATACCATTTTAAATATTTATTTATTTTGATTATTTTTTAAAATATTATTCTTTATTAAAATGGTATGGGTTCAATAAGGAATATTATTTAGTGATCAATATCCTCGATGCTTATCTCTCCGTTGTTGACACACAATTGTCAGAGAGCCATATCTTGTTTGTCAAGGTGGAATGTTTGAGCCAGGAAATTGATATCTTCTGACAAACAACGCTGATGCAACCTGATGAACCCGATGACACTCGAAATGCATTTCAAATTTTGTATTATGTACGTTGATCCATTCTATTTTTTAATGTATATGTATTTATTTTTTGCAGTGATGCGCGGTGTAATCATCGGAATGCAAGAACGCAACGAGCTCGACACGTCCGAGCTGACGATACGAATCAACAGATTGATCAGATACATCACTCCCGATGGCCACACGTACACCGCGGAGACGGGAGCGCCACACAATAATTCATCCGAGTATCAAAAGATCAAGAAATTGTTTTTGCGCGAGGACGAATTGCGTTTGAACGGTGCGTTCGGTGACTCCGATACCGAGAATCAGATCGGCAGGAGCAGGGAGAAGCAGTGGAATAGACCCGACGGTCAATCGTGGTACGCCAAAATACAAACGGGCGCACAGTGCGGAGCGACGATAGGCGCCGGCGAGTTTTTGATAACGGCGAGTCGACGGTTGGGCATGTTGGCGTTGACCTGCGCTCCTCGGACCTCCGAGTGGGACGCACTCGTTAAGAAGATCAACGACGAGGGGAAAGCTCACTGCATACTCTCGTCGTAAAATTGTATGAATATAACTATTGTAAAAATGTAAATTTACATATATATTGTAAATAATATTGTAGCTATATTGTTTTTCATTCTTTTTGAACTAAATAATATTTTTCATTTAAAAAATGCATTCTGTTTTATCTTTAAATATATTTATTTAGTGAATTCTAAGTGCCAAATGTTCTATCGTCAATTATTCTTTTCAATATAATTGTATTTATATAAAAAAATAATTTATTATCCGATCCCCCGTAACAATAATATTTATGGCCGTCAACTCTCTAATATGATAGATCTTCATGAAATAATTATCAAATCTAGCGTCTATTTCTTTGCATTATAATAATATATTTATCTCGATGTTAAATCTGATATGTAGCGCATTTCATCGGTTCGGAGTTAACAAAACAGATATTTTTATGTAATTATGTTAAAAATGTGTATAAATGTACTATTTATGTAATGTGTATAAAGAAGTTAACTAATACGTTTGATCTCATGTCTTGTTTTAGTAATGAAATTAAATAAAAATGCATTTTTATCATGAAAATAACTATGTATATATTTTTATTGAAACGAATGAAATATTGGAAACAAAATACGAGTGGTGCTGTAATATATTTTTAAAAGATTATCAATATCATGTATTTTTATTTTATTATATTTAATTCACCGTTGACATTGCTATTTTAGTCGTAATAAGAAAAAGTCAGTGTGTTAAAAAAAATCTATTTAATAATATGTAAATAAGTAAATATGTTGAGCTTCGAAATGCCTTAAATTGTGATATGTAAATAGTAAAAAGTAAATGTAATGTATGTAAAACTGATCAAATAAGTATTTGTAAAATGTTATGTTTAGTTCATTTTTGATATTGTAAAAAAAAATTTAAAGAAAAATGTTGTTTCGATTTTATTTCAGATGAATAAATGCTATTTTATATAAATGGTTTTTTTTTTATTAATCGTAAAAAAATAAGGCTCAGAATTCTGTCTTGCATAAAATATTATCGCATTGCTCCCCTTGGTTTACCGTTATTGAATAGTTTACCACTATGTGGCTAGTCTGGATATAAATTTAAAAAAGGTATAGAACGGAACTTGAAGAAGGTTTTTATTTATTTTTAATTACAATAAATATATAGCATGTTTGGTAATAATCAAGGGAATCTGAACATTTATTGCAATAGCAAATGAAAAGAATATTTTAAAGATAGCTGAAAATCGATTCCTTACCTTTCTATTGTTTCATAAATAATTTACCCTAATTTTTGATTAATAATTGAATTGAGAATACTCAACCAAAGTTCTAACTTTCTTAATTAGGGGCATATTGCTATCAAATAAAAATAAAAATGAATAGTGTTCAGTAAGTTATTGGAGAAAGCCCTGAGAGCAGTAAGAAGGCATCATCCTTAACTCTTGTTGAGAAAAGTTGACTTGAAAGACTAAAGTTGAGAACTCTTTGAGACAATGTGTGGTTGGGATTACAGAGAAAGTATATAAAATCTCATATAAGAGATCAACGAAATGGCAAAACTTTACATTGAAAATATGTACGAAATCCGTCTAGTGGTTTAGTGGTAGCATTGACTACAGGAGAGTTTCTGAGAGCATCTGTCCTCACATTTGGCGGAATAAAAAGCACACGTAAATGAGCGCATAGTATGATGATGATTTCGTATGGCTTTTACTTTGCTATTCTTCGCATGCTCGTCGTTGATAGAGAGACTCTGTCCATTTCGGAGCACGCTACAACAACATTAGTTGGCTACGTAATCCGTGCGCAGCTGACCCACTAGCTTCCGGGAGCGGGCAGGCCCCTCTTAAATGGCAGGACAACATTGCACGCCTTTAGCGATAGTTCAAACAGCCACCAGGTGCGCATTATTTCCATCCGCACGAAAGTTTCTTCGCTGCCGCCACGCTCAGAATTAAGGACGGAGCGTAGTTTGTAGGAAGCGGATATGTGATGGGAAACGGCTCAAGGAACTATCATGACAGATGACTAGGGAGCCGGGTCAACCTAGTCCGGGATAGTCGCATCTCTACACCAGTTACTGGTGACAGAGATACGAGATGGCGCCCATTAAGGGCTACTCGCACAGTACAAGGGGGTTATGTACTGCGCCAACCAACAGCTTGTAAAAGTGCTTTGTCAAGTAGATCGACCTTTTTTCGAGTTACATACCCCAGGCAACCCTGAATCCATGCGTTAGGGTATAAGCTCGGATAAAATCCAAATTCCCTCATGTAGAGATATCTTGATGAATTATGATAATGGTTTTCTCTGGTCTAAGGATATTCAAAGCGGCATATGGCGCCCAAATAATAGATCCTGTTTTGAGTAAACTTTGAACCAATGTATTATATAGCACCCTTATAAATAAGGTGCTACTATATATGAAATGAGAATTTCTCAAGACGAAGTCCAACATTCTTGAAGCTCTATTACATATATACATGTTGGTGGTGTCTTCCAGGTAGCAAAGACCCGCCTCAGGGTTAAAAGGCCATGTATATATAAAAGACAATGCGTGGTTGGCATTACAGAGTAAATTAAAAAATATCGTATAATATAAAAAGAATGTAAAAAAAAGAACAAAGATATATAAGATATATATAAAAAAAATATATATATATATATAACGAATGTATATATGAATAAGTAATGTTATTAATTGCTCTAAGAAATTATAAAATTTCATACAACAGATCAACAAAATAGCGATACTTTACATTGAAAATATCAACATGATTAGCCAAGTGGTTGAGCAGAGTA
>JAGXCT010034847.1:2439-15013 GCA_022495035.1 Philopotamus ludificatus
CCAGGTGGCAAAGACCCGCCTCAGGGTTAATATGTCACTTAAATAAATAAATAAATAAACGTGGACCTCTCAGGATTTGAATGGATATAAAGGTGGACGCCATGAGATATAATTTTAGAAACAATGGAGACATCAGCATTTTTATTGGTCACGGATTTAGTTGTTAAATTATTATAACATCGAAGAGGGATTCAATATATCAGATCAGATCAATATATAAGAGAAATAAATATAATTAGATAGCAGCGCACTCAGTGGCGGATTTAGCCCTTGAGGGACCCCAGGGGCAATTCAAATTTGACACTCCCTCCTAAATATTTTTAATACCTTACACCCTATAGCAGTGATGGCGAACCTGTGACCCCGGGTCAGACGTTGACCCAAAAACTATTTTTAAATAAACCACGCGTTAATTTTTATAAACCTTTTTTTTAAGTCCTTAACCTAGCCCTGCCAATGGGGAATATTTAACCGATCCGTCACGGCGGCTCGAAACTTACGCTGGTGGCCGATGGGGTATATTTTGTATGAAATTAATGCATGAAAACAGACGCCAAAAAGTCAAGAATTGATAAATTCTTCGACAATACCTTGACATTTCAAAAAAATGGATTATTCTTTGAATAAAATAGTTATTCATGATATATATCAGTAGAAAAATTCAAAATATCGATCAATTTTGTTTTTTTTTACTAATTAATGAGTTATTTCTCTCTTCTTTTCGCAATATACCCCATCGGCACGGCTAGGTTAAGACGAGAGGTTAAGAACGATTAATCGATCCGTCAAGGCGGCTCGAAAAACATCGCGTCATCCGAAACACCCCAAGCATTTCAAGTCAAGATATTGATGAATTCTTCATTGTTTTTTTTCGTAATTGCAGATAATAAAAGACAATGATTATTTATGATACAAATAGGATTATATTAAAAGAGTTATTCCAGAAAAATCAAAAACTTGGGATCCCCATCTTATTAATAAAATCTTATAAAATATACGTTCCACTATTTTCTAAGACCTAATAATTTTCTAATAACGACTGGGATCATAAAACCCCCCTTCGCCTTGTGTTTATTTTTCTCTTGATATTTTAATCGGTTAGTAAGTAAAATTTGCAACTACGATTTTACTATTTTTATCCACATCGTGATATCCAGACATATAATTCTTCACCCCCCTTTGTAATATAAAATACTGTTCAAAATTTGGACAATAAATCACATTACATTTATCCGATCTTTTAAATTCAAATAAATAATTTTATAATACATATTGCTAGAGTCACCTTGAAACCTACGATTATCATTGTGTTAATATATAGAATTTACGCTTGCCTTAAATGTTCCCCTAACGTTTTAATTTGAATCATAAAATAATTTCATATACATAATATACAATAGTATAATATCGCGACATTGCTATTCAAAATAAATTGTTACCCTTTACAATTCCAGTGACCCCGTTGTAAATATAATAGATAAAAGCATGACACGTGCGCAGGGGAGAAACGGGACAAGAATTAGGCTTTGGCACCTTCGACCTACTTTGACGGGTAATGGACCCCATCATTTACCCGCATTTACGTGTGGCATTCAATTAAATTAGAATTGCATCTGGCTAATAATTAACACGTTTTCAGAAATATGCTATATCGAGCGGTTTTTTAATCTGATTATCGGCTTATTTGTGTAGATGGTATACGTGGTATTGTGCTGGCAGGTAACACGTCATGTGTATTATTTCTACATAATGCGCTGATCTGGCCGAAAGAGGATATTGCGTGATTGGTGTAATTGTTTGGAATATAGCTCCAGGTGCATGCACGTGCACAGTTTGAGTGCAGTGGAGCCCCACCCTATGATGGAAGTGAGTGGTCCCATATCGATTATATGACAGCTCTTAGACATTACCCCTCCCCGCCCTAAATCCATGCGTTTTATTTAACTTGTTATATTCACCTAAATATCATTAATCATACATTTAACTCTGCAAATTTTGTTGGTAGTTATTTACTCTCATCACTAAATAATTAGTTCATTACAATGAGTGTATAATCAACATGTTCCGACCTTCGAATCCCTTCTTTACACACACTTTCATTCAGCTGTAGGGCTCCTAAGTTGTTGTACCTTCTTTTCGTGATTTGCTTATTTTTACGCAACTATTAATATATCTTTTTAAAAATTTCACAAATTTTGAAATGATGTAATACCATCTTCATTGGAATGCATCCTAGAGAATACTGTGAGCCGGATGTATTAAACGAGAAATTTCCAAAAAAGCTACACCCAACTCTATTTTTACACGGTCGATACTTTCCAGAAAAAACTGTGTAAAATAGAGATTTCGTTACTAAATTAAATCTATTTATTAAATTAAATCTATTCAAAATATTTATTCCTTACATAATTTAATAGTTTTTTTGGAAAGTATCGACTGTGTAAAAAAAGAGTCGAGTGTGTTTGAAATTATTTCAATGAGACATATAAGGTTTGATAAAAAAAATCCCAAAAATTTTGTATACAATCTTTGAACTTTGCAATTTTTTCAAACATCGAAGCACTTTAGGAACACAATTTTCGGTATGGCGTTTATCTCCATTAGCAATTCTAAATTTATAACTCCAATATTGAGAAAACGACGTCCCTTAAATACACCATAGTGTATTATATACAACCCTCCTATAGCGTCGAGATAAGGACGACACTATAGAAACCCGCCCTATATAAGACTAGGCACCCATAAAAAATTTTGGGGCTCCGACTGTGTCCATGCAAGTAGTAAGGGATTTGCCTCGGTATTAGTTTTTGTCTTCTCTATATGTTATCCAACTGGGTAGAGGATATACGTCCAATGCCAACAATGACCAAGAGAGGAAACTCTTGGCAAAAAAATTGAGTGAGTATCTCGTGGCAAGAAAATGATGATGATGATGATTTTATTTTATTTATTTATAGGAAAACTCTTTTATTTTTTGAGAAAAAAATAATAGTACAATAGAAAAAAATTGTTAACATCTTAAATTATGTAATTATGCATAACTAGAGAAGATAAACATATTTTTTAATTGTTGTATTGTGACTGAATGCCCCAGGAGTTCTGTTTTTTGGTGACGATCCGCCATTCGCAGCAGAATAGTAGGGAGCACTATAGGAGTGACTGTCGCGCACGCTATAGAAAACCGCTCTATAGCATCGAGCGCTATAGGAGGGTTTACCGTATTGTATACTAGTTTTAATACAATTGTAATCATTTACGTGTCAATATCTGCAACGAATCTATAGTCTTATAGAGCAGGAGACGGTAACGCGATGCCCGTGAAGTAATTTTAGAATAGCCACCGTGAAAATCTAAATTCTAAATTTAGGATATTTCAATAAAAAATACTGGATTATATTTTAAAAGGTTGCCGACTTTTGTTCAGACGACTAAATTTTAAATACACATATCTTTAATTTAATACTTCTGCTCTAATTTGTGCTTGAATATAATATGTCAAATTAGATTTTGTAGAAAACTATTAAAAATATACCTGAAAGAAAAACTGTATATCTCCACCTTGGCAGCTTTTTACAAAATATGTTCCACGAGGGGAAAATGTTTAATGAAAAAATTTTTTTTTTTATCTTATATCATTTTATTTGCTATTATTTCAGTTACATGTTTATGTTACAATAAGATTTGTTTTTTGAATTCCGTTGTAATAAACGTTTGAGAAATGCCACTTTAAGGAAAATAAATTGTCAAGAACAGCGTTTCCTAACTTCTTCATAACCCACTAAATTTGTTATATTTATTTTATTAAATTTGTTATATTCTTTTTCCATAACTCATTAATAATTTATTCATTCTTGTAACAACGAAAATGTAGACTTTATTATTTTTATGAAAAAATATTATCTTAAGCATAAAGAATTTTATTTTTAACTCATTTATAAAAATATTTTAATAGCATTATTACATATTATGTTTTGTAAATATATCATTTTTTATAATAAATTGATGAATAAAACCAGTGCGAAACAGGTTTTCTCATTCCGGCATTAACAGCGATTTAATTAAAATAAATATCTTCTCACGTTTATCAGAGCTGGAAAATGTAATAAAATTTTCCTCGCGTTTATAATTTTAGCCCCAAGGATATTTCCCTTTGGGCCTTGGCCCAGTTGTCTGCCAGGCAAACAGACCGATGTACAAGTATTCCATACATAAATTATTATACATGTATAGTTATCGTCTTCGGCTACTTGCGACTTGTGACCTTCAATATTTACCGTCATGAAATATTCATACTAGTTATCTCTGGGTCATTTTTAACTCGAAGGTTATTATAACATTCACAACCCTGGGAATATGGACATATATTACATACGAGTAAATCTGAAACTTTAAAATTGAAATTAAATAGCTATACATTTTATATAAATTTTAATTAGAGTAAAATATTTTTTATATATTTTCATAATTATTCTAATGTGTATAAAAAATATACAGATATAGAAACGCATTCGGGAATCGAGCCAGCTAGCAAAAAAAAGTGACTGCGGGGAATGACCGAGCACTGCAACAAAAAGTGAATTATATTTAGCTCAACAACTAAATAGAATAACCTGCTGAATCACACCAATCTGAAGTAGAACAATAAAATCTAAATATCTCAGATTTCACTGAGATAATTATTTTTTGTATTTTTATTTATATGAAATAAACGATATTATCAATTGCTATCATTTTATACATTGAAGAAAATCGGCACATCTAGAATCTTCACTTGATAGATCAGTGTACCACGACACGCCGATTGGAAATCACTGCACTAGACTCTACATAGTAAGAATAACGCCAAAAAAATCCCTATCCCTTGCCCTCAATATTCTTCGGATTTTGCCCCATCTGATTATCATAAATTCTTTCTTCCTGGTTCATGTATCCTCTTTTCCCTTTCTTCGGAGATCACATCGGATATGTTATGTATCGGATTTTAATATTATATATTGTTTTATTATTATTTCAATAAATTTTATGGATTAGGAACAGTGGTAGAATTAGCGGTTAAGAGGCCTCAGTCGCAATTTTTGAGGCCCTCCCCCCTTAATGATTTTTCCAATATTCTTGATTTGCTGCTCGCAGGCGACCACAAATTAACAATTTGTGCATCCGTGATATAAATGGGGAACTCCTAGATGCTAAGGGCCCCAATGAGTTGCATCGTTTGATGACTCCTAAAACTCGTCATGCATTCCGTTGCGAAATAAGGGCAAATAAATATGAAATAACATCTGTTGAAGATACGAGATAAAATTTGTCCTTTGTTCTTTAAAGCGTATTTGTATTACTCCCAAATCTTTTGCTTTAAACTTATCAAAGTACTAAAAAACACTGTGGAAAAATATATAACAATGGGAATCTATACGATGGTCTGCAGAAGAGTCAGTGCATATGATTTGAAATATGACCACTAGGATAAACGTCTTATATTGTAGCTGGAGTTATTTATTTACCAATTCAATTTAGGAATTATTGCTAAATTGTTAGTTATTTTTTTTATGAAAAATAAAGTAGTAAAGTATTTATATATTTTTTTTCACTTCGAGGCCCCCCTAAATTTAGGGAGCCCAAGGCGCGCGCATTAAGCGCCTGAGGGTAAATCCACAACTGATTAGGAATAAGTTTTGCGTTCAAGAAATGTATTAGAAGGTAATTATGGAAGACTGATTTATTAATTAGTTATTAATCGTGGTAAGTTAGTAATAAATCGTCTTTTTTTAATAAGTTCTAATAAAGAATATTGACTGACAATGGATTTTGGGAATCGAAGATTATGATATTGAAATACTTGCCGCTTGAAATGAAGGTTAATGCCTTTTGGTTGCCACCATAAATAAAACGTGCGCGTGAACAAACTAAAAATAGAATAAGGTTATTTAAAATTAGCGATTATACAAATAAAATAATCTAATCCCAAAATGTATATGAATTTCCAGTCTTCTATATGGCTATGTCGATAACGTGATCCCCATCTCGGGGCTATTGCAGGGTTGACTGTATTATATATTTACAGAATATGTAATTTGATATTGAAAATATAGGGTTTTGTAGAAAACGGCGACCTAGATGGAAGCACTATATATAGGAGAGACTGCCGCGCAACCTTCTCTATAGCAGGAAGCGCTATAGGATGGTTGATTATAGTCAGAATGGTATTGGGATACGCTGAAATTTATGGGTTAATATTTTTAATTTTTTTATTAATTAATTTAAAAAAATAAGTAAGCCTTCCAGGATAATCTATGCATTCTAATAATTATTCATGGCCCGGTGATGGGATGATTGTGAATTATCCAACCCACCACAATCCTCGCATTTACATCTAACCTTTATACTGTGACACTGTGGATTTTTTCTGTAATGACATCATCAAATAAATAAATAAAAATATATTTTATTGCAAAATAATGGATAATTCTTTTGTTTCAGTTGTTATACTGTATTAGATAAGCTTTAAACCTCACAAATTGAGCTGCCATTTTATGAGCCATCTGATTTGCCCTTCTATTGAGTTGAAATTAAATATAAAATGTTCACAGAATTTAGGTACTGATAAAAAGATTAGTGGATTTTTTATCTATAACATTCTCACATTAATAATTGCATTACACATTTTTTTATTATCAGAAATTATGGAGATTATTAAAAATGTTATCCCTATCTGATGATCAATAGATGTGGGAGTTTTTCTCGGTGCTGCCTAAAATGATTTTAAAATCCGGTTTATCCTACATCAATACAGTATATTCCTAAGTGCTAATATGTTTCCTTATTACAAATACATCCATGACCTTCTCAACTGAATACAAATTTTGTTTTGAACGGATGCTCGGCCGATTTCGTAATGCAATGTCGCATTATTATGTGTAGAAGTGCATGCGTCCACACATGCATGTGTTTCGAAATATAGATCGTTACAATTTTGCATGCGGAGTCAACGCAACGTGGGCAAAAAGGATGATGTAAATGCCAGCCTTGAAGTTTCCATTGAAAGCTGATTAATATGAGTTAATCGATAAAATTAAAATTATTATTCGGATAACTAAGCATCTGTCAATCTCAAATGTTACTCCACGCGATATAGAGCAAGCATAAACGCGGGCCGGTAGCCGAGTGCGGAGGAGGTAAGGGGGGGGGGGATGTCGCCGCTAAGCGCCATGTCGCGCTGCGACTCGTTGCAGTCATACTGAATCACTGTAATGCAGTCGTACTGACTCACAGCTTTTTTGAGCCACTTGTCACATATTTTTAATTAATAATTATTTATATAATTACAATACGACTTACACGTATAAATGTATACATTTTAGTGACGGTACAGTATACTTTTTGATATTGAATTTTATAATAAATTTGTCTGTCAATAAAATGTTTGCGATCCGGTTCATAAAGAGTGATTGGAATAACTTATTGAATACACCTAATTTTTTGCGAAAATAAATTATGAGATGCCATATCTAGCATATTATTAGTAATATTATTGGAAATCGATATTTTGTATTTTTCTATTATTCAATATGACCGGTAAATGACATGCATATGTGGTGATGTTCCGCCGCAGACTGAGCACTCACCGCCGACTGAGCTCTCGCCGCACAGTTTCACTCGCACTCAGCACATCGTACCAGATGTGAGCGAGAAAAAACATCGCGCGCGTGCCAATAGAAACGCACATCGTTGTTTTAATTTTTTTTTTCGCAATTGCGAACAATAGAGGTCAGTTAAATTAAAGGAAAGTTAAGTAACAAAATCATTGAAACGGCCAATTCTTTTCACAATCGTTGCATGAAGTTATTACAAGAAAATAACGGAGATAACAAACCTGTGAATGGTATAAAGCGTGATTGTAAAGGATTATATGACATTTATCAGCAATTTTTACATAATAAACATAGAAAGTAGAAGTGAATCTAATATTCCTCGCGATCAAAGGTTAACTGTATTGCTTTTCGGTAAATTAGACGGCGACAGTGCGTGAGGCCTGTTCGAGTTTATAATAAAGAGATCTTTAATTTATTATACCGTAGTAGAAAAAATAAAAAATTTTAATATATCAACGAATGAGAAAATTAAAAAAAAATAAGTATGCAGAGTACAACTTCGATTATTCGTATGCAGATTGTCCGGTTTTCAAATTATCCAAACATAAATACAATTCTTATAATAAAATGAATAAAGATTCGAACAAGGGTAATCGACATCGAAGCTTTGGGAATCACTGGTTTAACCTATTGATCGAGCGATTATTTTTTTAACCGATCTGTCACGGCGCACAGTGGGCCGGGATCATGAAATCAAGTGCCAAAAATCTGTAACTTCTTTTCCATTTGAGCTAGACTTATGAAATTTAAAATAAATATAAGAGAAGATATATTCTTCAATATCAAATACATAATAAATTTTGAAAAATTATATTTTTAAATAATATTTTTTAAAAAAATGTTTCAAAATAACAACTATGAAAATTTTACAATTATGCCATACTATTCAGTATAATTTTGTATATTATATTATCAGCGTTATATATTAATTAAAAAAACATTTTTTGTTATAAATAATAGACAACAAATACAATATTTCATGATATATAAAAAAGTTGTTTATTATTCTAAAACTAAAAAAATTAAAACTTCAAAACCTTTGTTTGAAATGAACAATATATAAACCTAATTGCTATATATATTTATAAATTAATAAACATGGATAGAATAGGATTTATTATAGAACATATAATAATAATGTGCAATTAAAAATCGTAAAGATACACAGGATTGAATTTGATGCTCGGCAATAATGACGCTCGCTTGTTTTCGTCCGAGTATTATTAAAAATGGAATTACTCAAAAAGTGCATCAAAGGAGCAGCATTTTTTCTATTGCCGTTATTAATGCGTTTATTTTCTCTGTTTAGACCCAATTACTTTTACCCGGACGAACCGTGCTAACATTTAAAAATCCAAAGTTAAAATTTTGGTTAATCAAATATATTTCCAAAGTTTTTTCAAAATGGAAAATATATTAACTTAATTGCATTTTTTAAAAAATATTTTTGAAAATAGATGATATACGCTTTAATATGGTAGACAGTCAGTCCTCCTATAGCGTTTCCTCTAAATCGCTGCCTTCCTTGTCAATCAAAGAGCAATGACCTTTATTTAGCTCGGCAATGTATATTAGATTTACGAAATATCTAAATTGACCTTAAAAGTATTACAACTTTTAGAAAACAGCGATCTACAGGAAACGTTATAGGAGGGTTGACTGTATATAACATTAATAGGAAATTAAAAACTCGGAAGATATACTCGATTGAATTTGATATTGCGATAATATTTCAATTGCATTTTTTGAAAATGGTTAACTTTAGAAATTTATATTACCAAATACAATAAACCAGGGATGAGTAACCCTCGGCCCGCGGCCTGGGGAATTAAAGGAAACGCTATAGGAGGGCAGACTGTATTTATAAGCGAAATAAAAATGAATAGCTCGAATTGTTCGCGTTTTCCAGATAATCGGGAGCGTACTGTATTTCCACAGGTGCCCGACACATGCCCGACCGGTATTAAATGGTTAAAGCAGGGGTAGGGGGTTTTTTACAACGGGCCAGCTACATATTTAAAAATGTCGTGTGGGCCGCATGTAAGTAACTTAAAATAATACAAACACTGAATTAACAAAATAAACCTAGTATAAAAAATACAAAAATAAAGCAATCATTAATGAAAATATTATTAAAAAAACGGCAAAAGATATATAGCGAAACCCCGTTTTTACGTGCCCGTATTTCACATTTTCCGGCTATTTGCGTTCAATTTTTAAAGCCCAGTTTTATTTTAGTACATTTAGTACCCGATTTAACGTTTTCTATTTCCCGCAATATACGTTTGGAATATTTAAAATTCGAATCAGTTTTTAAACATATTTAAAAAAATGCGCGACGTTTTTAAATGTTAGAAATGAATATTAGGAAACAGAACGGATCATTTATTCGAGATAAGGCCCTGCACATTGCGTCTCGATCAAATTGCTAGATAGATCGTTTCAAGAAGAGGTACTCGGTGGTGTATAGATCAGTTTGCGGTTCCCCGCAATCCTTCGGGATTCCTCCCGAAGTGTTGATTTGGACATCACTGAAGATTGGAAGCAGACGGACGTCCCTAATGTAATTGCTGACTACGCTCCGAGAAATATTTTGAATACTGATGAAACGGGACTGTTCTTCAATGTTCTGGAGTTCTTGTCATGGAGGGAAATCTAGTAAAAACAGGCTAACTGTTCTTTTGAAAACCAATTCAGGTGGTAAGGAGAAGTTTTCCCGTTGGTAATTGGAAAAGCACAAAAAACTAGGTGTTTCAAAAATATCAATGAGGTAAGCTAATTTTACCGAAAACATTATATTTCATTGAAAATGTACAAAACGAATTATAAGATCGAGATATATCGATTTTAAAATCGAAAGAGCTGTAAAAAGCACAAATATATGTACCACACTAATTTGCGTAATTATCTAAATAAAAAATAATTTTCAATTTTAGTTTTCTAACCCGGAATCCACGTCTTCCCTCCAATTACGTTTTTTGATCAGCCCTGCGAAAACATAAAAACGAGGTTTCACTGTATGTGGAAAGAGATTATGATTATGTCTATGGGACAATGAGGCTGCAGGATTTTTTAAAATTCAAAATGTAAAATATTTGAAGGGCCGCACGTGGGGCGGGTCGCATGCGGCCCGCGGCGCGGGTTGCTCACCCCTGGGTTAAAGCCTCCGATTCGTCAGCTGTTTTAAAGACAGATTGCCAAATTACTTTATTTCCGGCATACTTTTCCCGGCCGCGGGGGAGAGCAGTCCTCGAGCGATTGGACGGGATTGCAGGCCGGGGCTGCAGCCCTGCCTTTGTCTGGGGGCTCCGCCCTCGTCGCCTTTGTCCGCGGCAGTGGGCGCGCGGCCGACGCGCAGGTCGGCGGTGCAGCTCGGCCCTCCCCGCCCCTGGCCCCCTCCCCCGGGCGTCCCCTCCCCCGCCCCCTCCCCGCGCCAGTGCCGCGAGCGCCGCCAGTGCCCGCGCGGCAGGCGCCCCGGCCCCTCGTGTCCGCGTCGCCGTCGCCGTCGCCGGTCGCGCCGCCGAGTTTACCGTTACCGCCGCCGCCGCTTACGAACTCGCGCCGGCCGCCTTATCGCCGTGACGTCACCGCCTCCGCCGTGCGATACTCCCGCACTTCGTAAATAATTCGTTTGAATTTTAAATCTATTCGAATCGATGATGTGCAACTTATCGCCCACATCCGGAGTTATCCGGCTATTTTTACGCGCATACATAATGTGCACGTCGTCGCTTCGGATGCAATAATAACGTGTGCGATTGTGATAAGTGTTTTTAATCGGCGGCATCTGTCCGAACGCGCGATCGGTCGAAAATTCGAAAACGACAAATTCTTCTTTTGTTTCTTAGCGCGAACGTTGCTAGCGCGTCGGATTCGCTCGTCACCTTCGGACCCCGCGACAATTAAACGGACGACGTCCGAATAAAACTGTTGAGCAATTATTTTTTCGTAACAGTCGAACGGAAACGGCGCCGTTTCGAGCGGCCGCGATAAAAATTGCAATATTCGCGCGATATGTTTTATCGACGATTCGCGTCTTCGATACGTCCGCGTTGACAGTATCGCCGAGTATCGCGCGAAACGAGGACAAGGGCGGCGCGCGCTATATTTCGCGCACATTTCGCCGTCGGACCGAAACGAGTCGACTTTTTAAACGGCGTTTGACGCTTTCGGTTTCAGGATGTGATAACGGTTCCGCAGAAATTATACAATTGTGTGCCGATTGTGGTTTCGACGTCCGAATGTGTGAACGACAAAGAAAAACTGTGCTTTTGTGACATTGATCCTTCGCGAACGATCTTTTGCCGCGACGATCGGCGATCGAGATCGGTGAATATTGAACGGGTATGTATACGTTTCTCTCGTATGAAAATTTGTCTTAAATATTCAGGTTGTTCGGAAATTCGTTTTTTTTTATGAAAATGAAAGACGATTTTCTTATAGTGAATAAATATTTTATTAAATTATATATTGTCCATTCTGGTCCAATACCTTTTGCCATCTTTCTGGGAGTAGCACAATTCCACGCTCATAAAATTTTTGTTCATTGCTGGCAAAAACTAATCGAGGTGATTTTTGGTTTACCGTCTAAAAAAATTGTAGAGACCAGAACAAATAATAATCAGAAGGTGCCAGATCTGGAGAATACGGTGGGTGTGGCAGTATATCCCATCCGAGCTGTAATAGCTTTTGGCGAGTTAACAAACTTGTATGAGGTCTCGCATTATCTTGGTAGAACACTACACCATTTCTATTGATCGATTCTGACCTTTTCTGTTCAAGTGAATCATTAAATTTGTCCAGCTGATGACAGTACACAGAATTCATCGTTGTGTTGTCCGGTAGGCGCTCAAAAAAGCGAAGCGTCATGTTTTTTTGAAGAATATCGGCTTTCGAAGAGCTTTGAGCCGGTTCATCTTTTTTAC
>JAGXCT010034848.1:0-29537 GCA_022495035.1 Philopotamus ludificatus
GTGGACATTTTTTTTTTTTTTTTTTTTTTAATAATGAAATAATGAAACTCAGTGGACAGAGTGCTTCCTTAATTTGATGGTATACTCGTTTATATACCTGAGATGTCATATCGGCGTTGTTTTGTATGTCCTTGAGATAAGCGGCCATGGCGCCCTTCTCCATTTTCGCCATCTCCTGATCAAATTTGCATTTTTCCTTGTGATCTTTGTTACTCTGCTTGGTAATCGCAGATATTTTCTTGACGACATTGTCTTTATGCCGTCTTCCATCTTCGTGCAACGAAACCGACTGAAATTATTAACAAAAAATAAATATATTAATTATACGAAAAATATGAATACTCATGTAACAATAAATATCTTACGATCTTATTATCGGCGATCCAACATTTGCAAAACTCGCAGTATTTTTTCGCATTCGATTTCCAATAATCCGCCCTATAAATAAACATAAAACATATTAAACGAAAATAAAAGATACGAGTAATTCGTTCGTATTTTAATTTTACTACCTTGCGATAATTTTAAAATTAAAACATTTTTATGAAATACTTATGGACGGCCCTCTGCGGATTATCTATCGTGTTTCAGAATAATAAAACGACAATGTTCTTTATTAAAAATTTATTTTAAACTTTCAAAAATAACAGATGATCCAGTAATACTTTTTAAGGCAATACAAGTTCACTTTTTAAGAATAACACATAGACAACAGCGACAATAATTGTCATATACGTTATACCGAATATAATTTTTTAATAATGGAAATATATAATTATGTAATAATAATAAAATGAAACATTTGAATAACAACGAGATGGAAATACTTTGAACGATTAACAATTTTCAAGGATTTATCTAAAATATATAAGATTTTCAACAAGTTCCCGCACACGATTAGCAAAATAACGAGAGTTAGAATAAACGTTAGTCACACAGTTAGCTGCGGTTAAAAAGAAAACACAACCAATACCAAAAAAAAAATATTAATCAATGAATTTGAGAGAATATTACATATTTTTCCGCGTTGAAATATCAAGAATTACGTTTTGCATAGGAACTTCTCAATAAATCCATACTTTATAAAAATTAAACAATAAAAATGGTAATATTTTTGAGCAATAATTACAATAAAATTGACAACATTGATTTAATAACACATGCAGTATATAATAGAGTAGATGCCGGATGCCGTATTACAATCGCCATTCGATAAACGACACCTACGGAAATTCATGTAAAATTTTACAACACCTATAACGTCATATAAATTGGAAAATTCATTTTAAATACATACAGACAAAAATTTGATAATAGAACATCTATGTAATACTGATACGCGAGACTCGGATCACATGAACGCAGATCCGAGGCCGCTGATACGATTAAATATTTTTTAAATGACCTAATAATTTCAATTTACCCTGAAATTGATGGTGACTATTGTCAAAATTGGTCATTTACGTCGTAATTAAATTTTCTATACAAACAAAACGTTAATCCGTGAACACCGTATTATAAAAAAAAACAATCGGTTAATCGAATTAGTGTTTAAATTTCCAAAATAAATTTTATAATAATTTATTACAATATTTTTATATTCAATATCTAAAAAGCAAACTATCAATTACTCAGACTAAAACATGATTATAACAATGCGGGCCGACCGAAACTAATTTCATCTATCGTATTTCAATACGACGCTAAATTTATTTTAATAAACCCGTCGACCCGCCGCCGACGGATGTTCCGAATGAGATCATACATATTTTTTTTTTGGCAATAACTGAGCAAATACATAATATATCGATAAACAATCTCTCAACAAATAAATAAAACAAAATGTCTTTTCAGTTAATATACGTATATAAAATACTAGGATCAGCTCTCCTGGACCTATTCAATTATACCCTCTTAGCCGATACAATATTACGCTATGTCATTTTTTTCTTCATCAAACGTCACAATCGATAATTGAACTAATTTACGCGCTATAATAATCTATATAGGACAATCTGCGATGATAATCTCGACAATAGAATACAGTAGAACCCTAATTAACTAGATTAACGAGCAATCTCGAATTCACGCCACAGCAATTAAAGATATTTTGATGATGTGAACAATCAAAAATTAAACGATTTTCTTTGAGTTTGTTCATAATTTTCTGCTTTATAAATCAGAATCGGAGACTGTGCGGATTGAAAATTCCGATATACTATCCCTAGTCAATAAAAGATACTCCATCCACCTCTAACAGAATCAATTGCAGGAATTGCAACGTTTTTTTTATTGGAATATAAAAAAATCAGATATACGCAGGCAATGGAAGCTGAAGATTTATAGAATAAATATTTATTTATTAGATGGAAGTATGGTAATCAAGGAAACCGACTGATGAGAGTTGATCTTAAGCTATCTTATCAATTATAGAAGCCATGCTTAAAAAAAATATATAACGGTTCGGCTTCAGTTTTAGGTTTGGTTACAACCGCATTCTTAGTGCGGTTGTCGAGTTGCTTGGTGCTTTCAAGGGTAGCGGCTTAAAATCTGGGTCTAGAGGAGAATTGTTCTAAGACCAAATATATGATGGTTTCTGACAGTTCTAAAAGTATAGAAATCTCTCCCGTATACAAAAAACGAATCGGTGATATTATGCCCTGTCTAAATTACTGGGGAATAGGTTGCTCTCGAGGCGAAATAATCTGAGAATTTATAAAACTATCATTCATCGACATGTATCGTCTTGATCACTTTGAGAGAAAAGTCTTAAGACGGATCTTCGAACCTCGTCAGGACGAGGCTAGTGATAGAATTGCTAGAGCAGTGCCATGAAGTACTTTTGTACCCAGGATGAAGCTGTCAGATCATTCCACCACAGTTCCATCCCTTCCACCCACACCTCACAAACCAGCTTGCGGACGGTTTATAACCGGATGGGTCATTCCAGATACATAAATTATGGATCATGATGAATTCCTACGGTCATTAATGGGTCCAGAGCCCCAAAGTGTGGATCGTGAATTGACATCTGCGCCAATGATCACATTACGACCCTCGAGTGCATTGAGAATACGATCAAGAACCTGAAGGTGTTGAAATTAATGGGAGACAAAGTAGATGGAGCCGCCCAACCATGAAAGCTCGACACACACATGTTGGGAAGACAGGTGTCCATCAGACATAATGCACGCAAGTTCGCACGCTAGAGCGACGTCAGCTTCCAGGTTGGCGGACCTAGAACGATGTAGGTTGAGATGCACCACCCTCGTCCGTGATGATCGAAAAGTACCCGGATTATACATCGAAAGTTTTTGCAGGATCATAAAAAATTTACGTGATGGACAAGATGATGCGCCAGATCACGGTTTGCTGGGATTTTTATGCGGAGATATGTCTCTGGAAACATTTGTCCCGTTATCGCACAATGGAAGCCAAATTTCACCATTGAGTAACATCCTCTGGCAAGATGCAGAACCACCGAAGTGTCTCTACAAATTGGATTACATCACTCGAAAGACCCTTAACATACTTTATAGCAAAAAAGGCCTATACGTTTCTAAAAGGGTAAGATATAAGCTACACCCACTACTACAAGATCAAGAAAAAAGCGATTTCTCCTTCATATGCGTTGTCAAGGGCTGGAATAGCTTCTTTCTGTACAAAGAATGTTTTCATTCGATTATTCCCTCAACGATGTCCTATAAAAATCGAAACTTTGGTCCATGAATGATGGGTCCAAAGTATTTTAAAGAAATTGAAGTAAGGTGTCATCCTTATGCATCAAATCTTCAACATTCTTCAGTAGCACCACTTTTAAAACATAAATATCTCGACAAACTGTGGAGCGATAAAAATTAAGACCAGATCCCACTACACTGTGAAGTCAACTCGGCATGAAAAGCATATCAGTCCTGATCACTATCGCGGTTAATCGAAGTTCTACTGTATTTATTCAAAACTACATGTACATAGATTACACAATACTTTCAGCGTATATAATATCGAAATAAAATCAGTTTCCACTATCAGTCTTGATTAGTCAAGAAAATTAATTGAAAACCGTTCGTTAACACTACGGGACCGATCTACGAATGAGCATGGATTACGTCCATCCCAGTGTTAATTAAAATAAATCGTACATTCTTTAAAACGAAAAAAAAACAAAAAAACAATTCAGACGGATTTCAATAATTGCACAATCAATTTGCATCGACAATTCGAAACTGTTGCGAATGTAGCGACATATATATACAATAATAATAATATACAGGAGTGTTTACATACTAAATATAACAGATACGGTAGGAACTAATGGAGCGTCTCACAAAAATCGGACGATTCGCGAGACGATCCAAAACAATAAATATATTAAAACATTATCAACAATATCAGCCGGGGATTAATCATCATCAATAAAATCTGGTATTCAATCTTATTCCGCACGCAATAACAAATAATAATACATAACAATTTATAATTAAATATATTCGCTCAACATTTTTGAGGCAATTTATGATATAGGATGTGTAATATAAACTAGTGTTCTCCGTTTTTAAATAAAGACTTTATAATTCGCATAAAAAGAGCGAGAAATTAGTTCGGCGAGTCAACAAACCGAATTGTTTGAGGTTTGTAAAAGTACTCGGTAGATCAATAAGCATATATTTTGAACGAATCAAGAATCCGGTATCATTAAATGACTGAAATATATTGAATATTTCCTTGATATTATTCATTAATTCTTAATTTTACTATGTAAATTAACAAGGAAGCAAGCAGATGAGGGCTGCTGATTAAGTAGCGTTTGTCAATAAAGACACTCACTTCATTTGAATACGATAAAAAAATAAACATAAGCAAGGAAAGGAAGCATCCGATTTATTATCAATTTGTGTATTAAAATATAGGGTATTAATAAATAAATAATATCAGTGCGAGGAATTTTGCAATACTGTAATTTTCTATATATTTTTTTTTAAATATATATGATTCCGATGACCATTTCCCGTCATCAGTACGATTAATTGTAGTTCTACTGCATATATTTTCTTTCAATAACATGTTTTATATTATTCGACGGAGAATTTTTCCTTGATTCATTAACATAAGAACTCTGCAAGAGTTCGATACCGAAGCTGCATAGCGCCAATACAAATAAATATCATATACGATAGATTAAATTCAAGATCACATGAAATTTAGCAATAAAAGAGGGATAACACCCAGCTTCCGTATATCCTTCTATCGCTTACGCTAGAAATACAAGCACCAATCTAAAATTTATCAATAATTTCGTGTGATCGTGTGAATGACTAGGATTTCTATCATTGTTCGGCAAGCTCCATTTTAATCTTTAACAGCATCAATAAAATTTAATCGCCTACGAAGCAGACCACATGTAGTAAAATAAAAAAATTTGGCACTATAAATGTCTTAGCGTTAATATACACAAATGTATTAATAGAATTTTGATAACCGCATTCTTAGTATCCATAATACTATCAAAGAGCAATCTTTTTAAAAACATTTTTTTTTTAAATTACTTTTGTAAATTTGACTATCCTATTTCAGTCTTCATATGGCACTAAATAACACAGGAGATCATCGGTATATATTTTCATCAGCTAGTATATTATGTATATATGAATAAAATCTGTCAATTTATGCTAATGGTCCAATTACATGATTATTTTTAATATATACTCTTATATTTTTTTTTTGATCGATAAAATATTTTTGATATCGCCTATTACATTCAATCGAGACACGATTGCACTTCCGAACAGACTATAATATTCTCGTGAACATTTTAACAATACAACTTGCATAACAATAAAAATAATACAGAATGTGGCACGTAAATATTTAATAATAAGCTTAAATATATGTTTTTGATATAAATTATATAACATTTTCATAATAATCTCGGACTAGAATAATAATAATACACGGGAAAAAATATTTTCGTATACAGTACGAACGAATTTTCCATCATTCAAAATAATTTATGGCCGGAAATATATAAATTGATTCGCTACCGCTTAATAAAATCACGTTTTACAACGATCGATACTTTATAAAAATATTTATAATACGAACTTTTAGGTAAAGGCTGTTTAATTTAATTTAAATTAATAAATAAATGTAAATATTGTGCTGAGTATTTACTTAATCGTATAGATATGGCAAAATATGGCTACACTTTAATGCTGCATTCAAAAAATAAATTATTTTAATTGACTAAAGTTTTTAACGTATCGTAATCGACTGCGGTTGTAAATCTATATTTATTATATTCAGGTAATTCATGTAATACATTGAAAAAAAGTAACGTTAACAATAAATATGTGAATTAAACAGAAAAATAATAACAACTACAGTCGTAGCTCAAAAAAGTATCAAATTATAATTAATCTTTGGTGTTTTTTTTTTATTTAAATAAACACTTATGGGATGAAAATTTCATGTCGGGTATTCACCGTTACCGAAATCATCGACTAAACAATTAACGATCACAATCGAAGCTAAAATTGCGTCAAAAGTATGAGAAATGTATTTAAATTGGGCGATAATGCAGCACATCAGATATTCTGAGAATACTCTATGTAGATTTATGAAAAATTACAATGAAAATGTTCATAAGAATGAAAAAAGAGGAGGGAAAGTGACCATATCATCATTCAAACGTGATGATAGCCAAATTAAATTAATTTTTGTTAGGAGTTAACTTGGAGGACAACCATCACAATCGTGGCCTCAGGATTGAGTTGGATGCGTCACTGCTGGTACTTGGAAAGTGGATAGAAGCGCAAGACTGGCGGAGATCGTAGTGTCCTTCAGATGGCAAAAACCCGTCTCGGGTTAGAAGGCCATTTAAATAAATAAATAAATAGGATGCAGAAGTTCAGACATTTAGTACAAACATTTAATAGAAAAATGAGTAAAAAAGATACTAAAATTAATCGAAGAACTTGAGAATTAAAGCTCAATAGGTCTTCGGACACAATGGAAGCCAACTATTAAATCACAACGCAGAAGAACTTATTCATCAAATAATATATTTTGAACTGTACTCGACGGATAGACATCGTCCATCTCACCGAGGAGTTGCACGGGCTGCACAAAAACATTTGTTGTTTAAATAGAAAGCCGAGGATTACTTATATAAATTAGCCTCGGAATTACTAGCCGGAAAAAAAGAATTATGTTATGTAAAGTGGAAAGAAATGTAATTTTTTTGTTGCGTTATTTTGTCAGTGTCATAACTGTGTCTAACAGTTCAAAAGTGGGTGAAAGAACACTCCAAAATCAGGGAGACATCTACAAAAAAATAGACAGAATTTGGGATGCTGTGCGGACACACTTCAACGGTCTTAGAACAACGAATAACTATCTGTTTATCTATACTGTCTACAGTGGCGGATTTCTCTTTAGATCGCGCATAAGGCGTTCGCCTGGGGCCTCTTTAATTCAGGGGGTCTCCGAGTTCATGATTTGAATTGAAAATGAACAACGTCAGCTATGGTCATATTTTGAATCATATGCACTGACTGTTCCGCAGACCATGATCCATGGATTCGGGCGTGTAGCTACCTTAAGGTAAAACGATGCAAGGCATCGGGGCCCTTGAAGATCGTAGATACACAATTTTTGATTATGATAAAAAAAATGTCATTTCTTTCCTCTGTGCCTAATATATTTGTTTGTAAATTTGCCGAGGATGACTTATATAAATTAGTCTCAGAAGTATTAGCCGGAAAAAAATACATTAAGCACAAAAAAAAATTAATATATATAATAAAGCTAAAAACTCTTGTTGGATACGATACTTATTTTGGCGACGACTGTATTTCTCGCAACAATCTCAATTAACTATGACACAGCCATGTATACTTGTTACAATATTAAAATAAATATAACAT
Organism: Philopotamus ludificatus; assembly: GCA_022495035.1. Lineage (NCBI taxonomy): Eukaryota > Metazoa > Arthropoda > Insecta > Trichoptera > Philopotamidae > Philopotamus > Philopotamus ludificatus. Next base: position 7,926 of record JAGXCT010034848.1, read on the forward strand.
CATTCACATAACGCCGACGTTGATCGGCACAATTGCCCGCGGAGAAAGGCATCGATCGACAATAATATTTAGGTACAATACACACACTTCTCCGTTAAACGCAAGAAATGTTTCAATAACCTTGAAGGCATCCGAGGTGAATATTCATATCGACTTTGTCATCTTTAATAATATAGGATAATGCAGGCTCGGATCGTACGACTCGTTTGTCTTGAGCAACTCCAGATGTCTCTCCCAAATGGCGTCGTTGTACTTTTCGTACTTTTCGCAAACTAATCCAAACGACTCGGAAAATGTGATAAATTGACAGAGGGTGTCTCCCCTCTGCGGGGCCATGACGTAAGCGACACCGGACGGCGACAAATATGTAAATATCGTTAGTATCAGATCTTCACGGACCTCGTCGAAGAATAGGCAATCGGCGACCAGAACTACGTCGTAGTGTTCCGCGACGGCGGGATCTCTACGCACAGTCTCCCATTGCAGCACCGAACACGAGACTCTTTCCTGCAAACGATTCTTCTTTAATATCGATCGGACGTTTTCAATTGATTTCGGATTGCCATCGGTGACGTTGACGTGTTCGGCGAGGCTGTATTTCGCGAGTATTAATCCGGCCATGCAAGACATGCCGCCGCCCAGCTCCAGCACCGTCTTTCCTTTGAATATGTCGAGGTTGGCCGTAATGAATACGGCCAGAGTCTCCTCCGACGGCCAAACGCAAATGTTGCCCGTGTTGTTGAAGCCCATGAGGTCTTGGGCCGTCGGCGATTTTGACGGTCGTCGGACGTTGACCGAATAATTCTTATCCGGGGTCGAATATTCGTACCAGTCGCCTTCGGAGATGACCGGCGCCAAGATGCCGAAAGAAGTGAAGCGTCGCACCGACACATCCGTCACTTCTTCGCGGTCGTCTTTCAATAGTGCCCTGGCCAGTATCTTCCAACGCTTTCTCGCAATGGATTTGGTGGTTGTAAAGTGTTGTCCCGTATTGTCGGGGACTTCACAAACAGCGGAGGGAATGTTAGGGACTTCATCTCTTTTCCTTGGCATGAATCGGTCGAAGAGATTGAAGAGAAAGATAGTGCGACCAAACCTGCGTCGCCCGGGCGACTACGAGGTGGCAGCGGCGGCCGGAGACTCACATGCCGGGGCTGCGCTGCTGGCACTGACACTGCGGCAAGCTGACAGGCGCCGCGGCGAGGTCTTAACAGGGCACTCTGCGACCATGCCTCAAAAAATCAATTGTGAACACAATGCGACCAACTATGGGCATATACCTGACACTTATTAATGGGGGAGATAGAGAATAAATGTTTTTGACGACAACGCTATGCTTAATATAACACGGGTCGTCGTGTTGTCTCTTCGCAAGCTTTTGATAAATCCGGATGTTATTTTTGGATAACGATCCGCTTGTGATGAGTGCTGATAGGCGAAGAGAAAAAAAATACTGGCCCGAGCATTTATTGCTCATTCTATTAATGTAAACTAATAAATTAGCTTTATTTATTTTTAATCCATGGAAGTGATATTAATCTATATGGGACAGGGGTAAGAAACCCAAGATATTAAGATCGGTATTAGTCTTTTATTTTACAAATTTACAGAAGTTTTATTTTGAAAATTTAGAAAACAAATCTTTAAAGATTCTAATTCTAATTCAAGCTGAATTATTATAATCAAACTTTGAAATGTTCCTTACTCCTGATCTAGCACCAATCAACGATATTAACGTCATAAACATTTATCATGTAGCATCTCAATTACGATGTTTTTTTTATATTGAAAATTTATATGTTGATTTAATAATAAGATAATATTAATTGAAAAATCGTGTCTTATGTTTTTTTTTATACTAAACAGGATTTATAATTAGTTATTATTTGGCGCATTATTATCTCAAATAATTAGTGGATATAATACCTATTAAATGAACAGATAAGATCCAAGATTTATGATATCAATGATATTAAACAATATTAAATTAGTACAATTATTGCATGTTTAAGTTATAATATAAATTTATTATTTATCTGAATATTTTATTATACATCTATGTAAATATTACAAATAGAACCTGAAAGATGTCACTGCTTACATTGTAATATAAATATTTTTTTAATATAATATAGGGGGAAATACAAGTGAAGATTTTTTTTATAATATTTAGAAAATAAGGGGATCAAAAATAAATTTTGCCCTCATAAATATATACATACAAACATAGTTATTTCTAAATTTTTTACACAATGCTATGAAATAAACTAATACTATTTACCATTACTTTTGTAACATTTCTCTCCCCCTTTTTAAAAAAATATGATTCAAAATAAAAAAATGGTTTTTGACTCGCACTCCGAAAACTTTTTTCTCATAAGGTTTACTTAATGGACCTAAAAATATTATAATTAGATGGATCGAAATCAAACGCATCAAAGCGACAAAGCATCAATACTGAATTTTTAGAGTTTTCCTGATTTAAATCTTTAAATCTTACATTTATATATGCATGCGGGATTTATTCTAGTCATAAAATCGAAATATTATTTATTTTCTTACCAATTGATTGAAATTTAACTTTCCAATGGACATTCATTCCTGAATTTCTAATACATGCAGGTTTTAATTACTTATTCATCAATTTGAGCTATTTTAAATCCATTAGGGGACAATCCCGTTTGTGTGTTTACCCTCAAACAACACTAATAGATGAACATTCACCTTTCTGATCCCTACGCACTATGTAAATTAGTTTTACTTACCCATCGAAACACATTGCCTAAAGTTCCCCAATTAGAAATTTGAAAATTAAAATGTTTACCCCGGAATATATTTACATTATCGTCATCGTCATATTTTTAATTAAACACATTACCGAAACGGTTATCATATTATTTTTCGCTCTTATTTATAATTGCGGTTTGTTTGTCATTAATTAGTGTGGGTTTAACCAAATTTTTGTGGAAGCAATCTGTTTCAGACAACGCTGAATTGTTCCTTGAAAAAAATTTTAGTGTATTTATTTTTTATTTAATACCCGAGCTTATCAATGAAATGCAATATTATCCGGGTCAACTTTTTAATTATCCGTGGGTAATCAAAAAATAATATTCCAGCCGTATTTTTCAAACGTAATGCAGGAACGCTAATTGGATCTGGAAATGCCTCTGAAAAAGCAACACGACAAAATAATTGAAATCATATATGTGGAAAATTTTAATTGGCGATTCTTTTTCAATAGCTCGTGCAATTTTTAGCTACCATTTTTTCCCCGTTGTTGCTGTTAAATACACAGTATTGTGATTTTTGTGTATTTTTTCGAGTGGAAATCAATCTTTGTGTCAAATTGTCGGTATGTCGCCGCTTTTATTTTTTTAAATGTTTTTACATCCGCGTGCCATCATTGATTAATGAGTATCGCAATTCATTTGAAATAAATTGATAAAAAAAATACATAAATACTAATTAAAATCATGGACGGATAAAACGGGATCAAGACCAAAATCTTTAGCGCGCGTCGACGTTCGATTCAAAATGTCGTTCGATTTAAAATGTCGCTAGTTTTTGTATGCTCAAATATTCTAATGTGTGATATTTTTCAGCGTCCAAAAACCTGTAATTAAACCAATGTCACATAGACACAATACATTATTTAAATAAAAATAGTATGAATATATACAGTTTTCATTCATTTAATCTTTGTTATAGCTCCTGAAAATGAGACCGTCGCTTACCTCATGTGTTTTTCCGGAAATACTTGTGTTTTCGCGCTGATCAATTCGAGGACAATGGCAACACAGTCGTGTGACCGTGATTTTTTTATTATTATTTAAAATTTTTCGGTTATTTGTATCTGGCGATTTTCATATGCGACACATTCTACACTTGACCTTCACGATGCGAATTGTGCTTTGAATAATTAACAATGAATGTTTTGAATAACTGTATACGAAGCACGAAAGAACTGTCAATGCTAAAAAAATTACTCGGGAAAATTTGTGTGAGGTATTCAACCGAAGTACGCGGACAATAATGAATTATTTTATATTCTAATTTATGTGTTCTAATTAAAATTAGTTTACATTAAAAATGTATTTATATGAGAATAAATATTTTTTAGGTGATTTGTTTTCTTCTATATGGTCCATAACCTTGTCAAAAAAATTAATAATGTAATTCATCATCATAATAGTGTTTCACGTTTCAGTCATCACGAAATTATGTTATTGTATAATTAATATAAGAGCTAATAGAATAAACAATATTAATCCTTGGACTGACTTAGACTGTGTCGTTTGCAGATTTTCTCTTTCATCGGATTATTAGATGTTTGATTTATTTTTTCTTGCCACTTGGTCGTCAGTCTGAGTGTCACTTAATAAATAATATATTAATACTAACTTCTTCATTATTTTTATTTTAAATCTAATATTATAATCATATATGGGATATGCAATAGCCACGATGGTGTCCGGCGCCTGTGTGCAGAACTTTAATTGGGCCCCTTATACCCTCTCTCTACAATAAAAATAATCATTGAGAAAGTTTAATGAATTAATAATCAAAATTTCTCTATTTTTCCTGAATTTGCGCTTCTTGGCGCACCTGATCTTCCGGCGCCTGTGTGCGCCGCACAATCTGGCCATATGGACGCGCGCCTCTGTATGGAATGCATTCGGAAGGACAGTCGGATGGGAGAGTAGAAAATTCGGATATATTAGAATATATTATATTATATTATATATATTTAATGAAAAGGTACCGAAATTAATATCTTACCAATTGAAATAATATTCAATGCTTAATTTAATTGTCGTTAGTTTTCGATATTCTACTTATCATTTTTGGCTCGAAAACAACCGCGTCGTTCGAAGGGGGTATCTCAGATACCCCAAGCATTTTAAGTCAAGATATTGATGAATTTTTCATTTAAAAGAATGGATTATTCTAAGAATATAAATAGATATTCATAAAATGCTTTATATTTAGCAGACCGAGTTCTCGCAGCACGTGTCACTAACATGTTTCACTCGCACTCGGCACATGGTACCGAATGCGTACGAAAAAATACAATGCGCACCTGGCAACAGCAGCAAATATTGTTGCTTTTATATTGTTTTTTGATTTTATGATATTTATTCTTTAGACTTTTTTAGACCAATCTAAAAGGTTTGTGACATGTAGGATTTATATGTAAAAGTTATTTAGGAAAAACCAAAAGCTTGGGGTACCTAATATACTCCATCGGCACTGTTAAAAAATATAAAATCACGTATTAGATCAAACATTATGGATGTCCCGATTAGCTCATTGGTTTTGAAGAGAAAGATTATTGAAAAATTTAAAAAAAATCATCAACATATTATATTATCTACAAAACTTTCAAGGTATTACTGATTTGAACATTAAGGTATAGAATTTTAATATATCCTAAGATATTATATTTAATCTTTTCCACTCTACTTGTATTTACACTTTGCATAAGAGAAAGCTTCGATCTTGACATACATTTTCTCTTGTTTTAAAGGAGTAAATAAAACTCTTCAGAATAATTTAAAAAAAAATACATACCTATTATTTAGTGTATCCATCGTTATCTTTAAAAATAATATTTATTCCCAACATGCTATCAATCTTTTTTATAGTGCATTTATTTTCTAGTAACAATAGATATTTTTAATTGAATATAGAGATGGTAAAATAAATCCCAAAATTCTTTATTTTACCTAAAAATAAATGCACGTGACTCTTCGTTTTTTGTTAGAGATTCCTATGATATTTTTGGATTTCCGTAAATGTCAAAATCATTAAAAAAGTGAACACACAGTTAGCGCCATAAAATTTCGCGAGTTGGTGCAATATTTCTATTTTTCTGACTTGCTTAATTTTTTTTTTTAATTTTCATAAATTCATATAATAATACATAAATCGATTTACGATATCGAGATCAATTTCTTTAACCACTTCTGTGGTCAACCTCTTGGAAAAAAGTGGGTAATTGTTCTCGAAAGATCAAATTACGACACGTGTCACTCAACGCGCGCGTTGTGTTCTCTAGACTGGTGGTGGAATGACCCGAGCTGGATTCGGGCAAATCACTATAAAAAGTTTCGTGTACGATGTGCCCGAATCCAGTTCGGGCAAATCACTGTGTCAGCAAAATACCTACCCGAATTGTATTCGGGCAAATCACACAAGGGGTTAATTCATACTTTTTTGCCATCTACGAAATTAAACGATTGAGCTCTTAAAATGTTACCAATATTATTTTTTACACGAGAGTCAAATAATAAATTATGAAATTGGACTTAAATTCAATATAAATGATTGTATTGTATAAGTTATTATAAGATAAAATATGATATATGAATAATTGGGTCAAGAAAACTCGCGAAATTTAATGACGCGGCCTATAAATATTTCTTCGCCCAACTTTTTGATTTTGGGATAGTTCTTGTCGCATTCAGCACCTATTTTATTTGATTCTTCAACGGTTATCGAACGATCTGTTTTTGATTTATATTATAATACTGAGATATCGCTCATTTAGTTGACGACAACTGACAACTTGCAATCGTCGTTACTTCCCGGATCCAAGATGACGTCGTCGAGTGTTTCCATGTGTTTCTCATCCTACCCATTGATTGATTGATATATTGACTCTAGGCCGAGAGTCTGTCACGAGTCAAATTGATTTTGTCCGCAAAAAAGTACTCCGAATGCCCTCTGCGCATGACTCCACGTACCGACAATACTCTGGCGCTAATTCCCATCGATTCTCGAATAATGGCAGATAATGGACACAGCTCAACACGGGCAGCTAAGACAATGAGGAGAGCCGAAGACAATTCGAGTCGCGTGCATTGCGATACCAAAATATAGCCGGACGTGGGATCTTCACTACATTTTCATAATAAAATAATAATAATAAATATATATTTAATTGTGTAAGATCATCTCGTAGTTTTTCAACTCTCAATAATTCCTGGATGAGTTTGACATTGATTTAGAATATTTTATTATTGATTATAATTGAAGAAAAATTCTACCACTGTTCCACCGATCTTGAATAGCTCATCACCTCGTCCAGGTATAAAATGGTTGGCATATTTACAATCTGCATCAGTGTCAACTTGCAATATTATTGCTAAATTTGCGACATTTCTCCATACAGTGTTTCCACCTTGAATCATGTTGAAATTGGTGAGTGAAAATTTGTTTTTGATTTAAAAAAATATATATACGTTTTGTTCATTTAGTTTTTTTGCAATTTTTGCAGGTCATATGTTTACTGGCCATGTCGGCATATGCTTGGGGACAAGTGGTCCTAGGTTACCCTTATGCCTACAGTCCATACAGTTCATATAGTGCTTACAGTTCATTCTCTTATACTCCATTACCTTATGCAGCAGCCTATTCATCGCCATACGCTTACTCCAACGGAGTATATCCCGGAAATTATCTGGGATATAATTACTACTGAAGAAAATCGCTACTGTTATAACATATAGAAATTAATTCTCAATGAAAATATATCCGAAACGATGTGTATAAAATATTAATGTAAGATTTGTGATATGAAACTGACAAATAAAATTTATGTTTAATGATTTATGCATTATTAATGTTTGATCTTGAAAGAAAAATATATAAAATTAATGCATATAAATATTATCGTAGCCGTGGTCAAATGGTTATTATCTCAGAAAACAGATGCTGCTATAAAATGATCATATTGTTTATACGAAAATTTCATATTAGATAATAATAAATAAAAATAAAATACATGTATTGGTATTGATAATATATATATTTATCCATTTCACAATTCGCTTCGTGTGATACAATTTTACAATACTACGACACTATTTGTGCTAAAATTATTTACAAATTTTAAAATATTTTAACATATTTTTTTACTTTAATACATTCACAGTATATATTTATATATTATTATACACTAATAAAAAATAATTCTTGCATAACATCCGGAATTTATCTAAGCGATTAAATGATTTTAAATCATTGTGAAAGCGCTAGAATTATTTTTTTATTTATTTATTATAACAATAATTTATTTGGCACATATTTACACAATATTTTTTTATGCTGTCAACTCCGATCGTGTTTCTGATACAATAGAAAACTGTTTTATCGACATCGCGCTTCAAATACAAAAAAAATAAAGAATCGCAGCGGATATCAAACCGCGATACATTCTTTAATGTTAATTAAATAATAATGATATCACAAAAAAATATTTATTATTTAATAAGGAGCACCAATTCTAATTTGGATACGACACATACATATACACGAATCTTATCAGCTAAGATGTAACATATAATTACATATTTACTTTACAAATTTATCATCAACATTTGCATATTTTGAAAGCACATTCATAAATAATAATGTTATGTACACACAATTAATATTTCAGTCCCACATTGCGTTTTTGAATTTGAATAATCACAGAATATCGAATAAATCAAAATATATGAAAGCTACACGGATAGCACTTTTGGAAAATTGATCTAAATCAGCATTGTCTCGATATTTTCTTCATATATTTTGAACACTATCACAATTTATAATAAATATGTCATTTTTGATTATGCAACTTCTAGATCTGACGAATCGCCGTCCGAGTATTGCAAAGCGCATTGCGATTGCGGCATCGACACAGCATCCTCCTGCATTCGCCTAATCCTCTCTTGCTCTTCGCGCTTTTGCTTTCTCCATTTTGCTCTTCTGTTTTTGAACCAAACCTGATAAAAAAAAATAAAAAAAAATATTATCATCTAAAAATATACATTTAAAACGCCCACCAATCTGTTTTATACAAGAGCATTCGGATAATGGTAATAAGCGAAGTTAATTCATTCCCTTAATAAGATTCTGCCGTTTATGGAAGCCGCGCAAGTGCGAAATAAATTAAAACGGTAAATACGTTTCGAGTCTTAAAAATGAGGACTTTTCAAACAAAACAAGGTATCGTTTCTGGCGCCACAAAGCAATCCCCCTCGGCACCCGATTTTGGCACAAAAAGGGGTTATATGAAACATCAGTTGGCTTCGCATGAAACGTATCAGATTTACAATTATAAAAACGGTTTTAAAGTCGAAACACGTAACGAATACCTACGGAATCGCAATTAAGTCATCGCTGCAAAATTGTGCTTAAAAAATAATAAAGTTCGCGCAAAGTTTTCGCGTTGGCTGAATGTAAACGGGGAGAAAAGTAAATTATAAAATATTTCCATTCATTAATTTGCACAAAGTTTTATACAGCTTGCGTAATAAATTCGATCGTTTATTAGTATGCCAATTAACTTTATGATTCGGTAATAGCTGCATCATAAATGCGATAATATATATATATTTTTTTTATATAATAATCGTTATTATTATATGACAATTAAATTTCAATCAGGTACTGATAAAGGGCGGCAAATCAAAATGCAAATCAGACGAAGGGCGTTTTCTTCTATTATGACAGGGGCGGAATTTCATGGCCCACTGGTCTATAGAGAATATTAGCATATTTCGTGCGATAACGCCGAATAATAAATAATATAAAGACAGATTTCTGTTTCGGGCGTTTCCATTAAGAAGACCATCGACGACCCTTTTGAATCGGCCATTATTATGAAAATGGGAATAAATAGTCCGTGAAGCCGTTATCGAATGGGATATTAATTGAAAATTAATTCCGAAATTTAGCGGCATTATAATAATTGATTAATTTTTGGATAATTAATTGCGCAGTTTGAGGGGCGGTGCCTTTTACGCGCCGATTTTTAAGGCGCGTCCAAACTATGTATACACGTGTAACGGTGGAGTCACATTGTCTGGACCGATCGCTCTCTATTTTTTTTTTCAGTTTTCTTGAATTAAAAGTTGGGTATAGTGTAAAGTGTAAGGGAGCAGTGGAGTAGAGTAGCTGGGGTGTAAAGTACCCGGCCGGGATGATTGCCCATTACACGGGGCACTTCACACGAATACCCCATACATCTCCGATAAACATCTCAAACGATCCCGCTTTTCACCCATCAACCGCATAGCATGCTCCCGCTGAGTGAGAATAATCTATGATTTTTTTTACGTATAATTTTTTTTTGATGTAAAATATTTGTTTACGTTGATTTATTTAGAAAAAACTGTAAATAAATTAAAGAATATTTTTTTATATCTAAATAATACTTTTTCGTATACGCCATGCTGAGATGTAGTATGGACCAGTGAAAGGATTGGCCACCGGGTAGTATTTTGCAATGGATTCGCCACAATACGAATAATGGCAACACTTGTCGCAGTTTGAGGTCCGGGACCACACGTGGTGTCGGCCTAAATGTTTAGAGGTCTCAATTATTGCCTTACAATGGGAAGAATTACTTTGTCAGCAGCCAGCAATCCGCTACTGATCTTACCTCTCAATATAATAAGAAAATAAATAACAAGGAAACCGAAAAGGAATCGTGTCTTTTATGTAGAAATAGTATAAAATATTTATTTAAAACTATTCTTCTGCAGTTTCCTCTAGTCTAGCGAATATGGAGGATGTGATGAAGCATCGATATTCATATATGAACTAAATAAAGCAGTATTATAATATAAATATAAAGTCGCGCCATTAAATTTCGCGAGTTGGTGAAACAATATTTTTTCAAGATTATGTTTTAACATTAATTACATGTTTTTATTATTTTTGGCTATACATTAATTGATGTAATATTTTTTGGTTTGAATCCAAATTAAAATATCGAATTTATAAAAAAAGTTAAGTAGAAATCTGAGTGGCGAAATTATTTTTGACCAGATCAGATGTATTTAATAATAAACACATATTATATTTCATAATCATCATCATTTGCCAGTCACAAGGCTCTCACTCGCTGAGGGCATGGACTTTACCAGACTCGCATGGTAGTTGAGGCCAAAGGAACCTGAGTCTCACACGTGATGAGGGCTCCCTTTTCGTGTCCAAACCGTGGGGACCCGAGCCGTCTTGGTATGCGGTTTTTTGTAAAGAGTTTACCTCTCTTAGCCATTGCTGGCATTGGACGTACATCTTCTACCATGTTGGTATCGGATTTTACCCTCTCGACTGTAATAAAAATATTACCAATAAAATAATAGGTATATGAAAAATCGAGTTAAGAAAACTCGCGAAATTTAATGACGCCGATTTTAAACTCGTTAATATTTCTTATAATAATTATTATACAACAAGGGAATCGGGTATTCAATTAGGATATCGGACATGAATTAAATATAAACAGATCTTATCTACAAATAGAGACATGATAAATAGAGTCAAGAAAATTACTATGCACGATAATATTTCTAATAATAATATTTTTTCGACTAGAGAAATTATGATATTAGATATCAATATAAATGGACGAACAGTATATATTATTATAACAAATAAAATAATTAAAAAAAATAGAGAGATGAAAGAACGCGTCATGTAAATTCGCATATACTGACGCAGCTTCCCCGATATGCTTTAATTATCATCTTAGTAAGGATCAATAGTTAACAGAGGATCTGACTCAATTGAGGATACGTACAACTAACGTAAATTTTGCTCAATAAAAAACGGGAACACAATATAGGATTTAGCTGATTTAGTTAACAAGATGTAACAAAAAAAATTCTCACGATAATTTTGAGAAAAAAATCGTGTTAAATAAGATTAAATCTTCAGTTAGCTTCAACGATACGTGAAATATTCCATTATTGCATGTACAAAGGTGGTTGAACAAGTGCGAAAATGCCACCTACTTTATCAAAGGATGCCGCTTATTAAAAAAAACATATAATCCTTGTGGCCGAAGAAAAAAAATGTTAAAGTTATCCTGGGTTAATGGGATAAGATGTATCAGTTCCTCTAACAATAAAAATCATACAATAGCATTATGCTGAATAGATAATTGGATAAATGCATAATGCATTTAATTTTAAATTGATACGAAATAATTTATATGCAGATTTTCGATAGCAGAATCGTTCTGGGCGTATCGCCCGATCTCAATAACAATTCAACCCTTTCGCGTATCCCCACCCCTGGATTAGACCACACAAGTGAATTGATATGACTGTTGAAGTCTATCGCCAATTATTGAGTTGTCAAAAGCAAATGCCCCGGCCGGCCGGTGTCAATAGCCGCGGTCCATTGTCGGTGTTGCCGAACGCGGACTTAGGACCGTATCGGTTGCGGCCCCCATTGATGCCCAAAGAGTGGTAAGCGCGGGAGGAAGGAGCCATTGTTGCGCAGAAACCATATTCGGATCCCCATAATAATGCCACCATTCAAATGCCGGGATTACAGGAATATAATCATGCGCAGGGAATATCATATTTTTGTTTACCAGCTTCTTCTGCGTCCAGAATGGGTTCGCCAAATAATCGCGGCATTGAAAATAAAAATTGTTTGGACCGAAGGATAATGCGTGCGAAATATGATGGCTCATTGTGCGAGGATCTATATTATATCAATATTTAATTTAAATTCAGAAAAATATATTTATGGAAATAAATACATATGTTTTCTTCAATGTCGAATAATAAAGTACACATGTCGGGGGATATGTGTTCCGTGTATTTCTAAAACCGCATATAATCATAGCCATATGTTAAAAATAAATACAAAATCGCGTAGCAAAAAATCCTTTGATATCTATAGGAAATCCTTAAAATATGCCGTGTAAAAAAATCTACATCCATTTTTTTTTTTAAATACTTTCAATTCTATTGGTAATAGTGTTAATTGATAAAAAAATCATATTGCCTAAAAAAGGTTTATTTAAAAAAATATATCACTAACACAGCGGCTCTTAATGCGGTGTCTTAGTGGTAATTAAATATTAACAGCAGCTTAAAAAAATTAAGTCTGTCGACAGAATTCTGTCAAATAGTCCTAGACAGGGGCGCGCTGTTCATATGGCCGGCCAGATTGTGCGGCGCACACAAGCGCAGGAAGATTAGATGCGCCAAAAGACGTCAATTGAATTTCTTCGTTTTAAAATCAAAGCGAAAACAATATTAATCATTAACTAAATATCCCAAAACTCCTATTTACCATTATCAACACAAGAGCAATTAAAATAATCTGTAATTATTTGACTGATAAGATACACATTTTATGCATCTTGCTGTAATTATATATAAGAAATGGATCATGTTTGACAATACAAATAACATTTTTGTAACAATTAGATAGATTAGAGAAAAAATTAGATGAAAAATTACTAGACCGAGTTAATCTAAAGCAAGTTTTTCCTCGTGGTGAGAATGAAAGATCATATTTTTAGCCAGATTTTAGTTATCCTATATATTCGCTAAATCTAAGTTATTTCTCCTAGATCTCCTAGATTTGTGGACCATTCCTTTGGAAATAAACAAAACCCAGGGATGCCTCGTCCATATACACTGTGGAGCTGCAGCACCCCCAGGTAAATTGAGGAAAAATATACTTTATATATTAATATATATTACAGCCAACATAACCAGCATAAAGTTGACTAGGGGCCAATTGAACTTTGATAAATATTCAACACAACAGTGCAAAAATATGTACATGTTGGTGTACACACATCCCTGTGTGCATAAATAAATCTGGTCTCTAACGGATTTCTCACCACAGAGCCAGTATACCCTGGGAAGGAAAACCCTAATCTGTTGATAATCGGTCTAGTCTCGATACTTTCTTACTTCCTCCTTTCTAGTGAGGTCTTTCCCATGATGAAAGGATTGCTATTGCGCGACAGGGCTAAAAATCACTTGCGAACGGCTACTTGAGACTCGTTTTGGGCAGATGTGCATATATATACCTGTGTATATCTACATAGGTGTGAGGTGAGGTCGTTCGCTACTTGTCACTCGTGACTCGTCATAAGTAGATAACACCTTAGAGAAGAGAACAAACGAATACCTAGACAAACCCCCTCCTACTTGCCTGGACACAGTCGAGAGGGTAAAATCCGATTAAAATATTGATTGAAGTTACATGTCCAATGCCAGCAATGGCCAAGAGAGGGAAACTCTTTACAAAAAACCGCATACCAAGACAGCTCGGGTCCCCGCGGTATGGACACAAAAGGGGAGCCCTCACGTCACATGTGAGACTCAGGTTCCTTTGGCCTCAACTACCATTCGAGAGTTTGGTAAGGCCCATGCCCTCAGCGAGCGACAGCCTTGTGGCTGAAAAATGATGATAATAATGTCTAGATCACAGATTATCCAACCTAGTCCATGCAATACTAATGATGGGCGGTACGGAGCTTCTAATAATTAAGGCAGTGGACGATTCAAATCTCCTACATTCCTTTTAGATACCCATATACTGAATTGAAATATAGCGAGGTTGGTGGGCGGTAGGGAAATTTTACCATAAAAAATAGGTGGGCGCTAGGCATAAAAAGGTTGACGACCCCTGGTCTAGATGCTGTGGCGTAGCTAGAAATCTCGGGCCCTGATGCAATAGTGGCCTGAGGCCCTTCTCTCATTTATTTTATAATCCCTAATATTTTTTATATTCCCCTTTAATTTTAATTTTATTTTCATACTAAAACTTTATTTTTCGACCGAAAAATGAAAATCCCTGTCAAGAAAATAAAATGTTGTTATCCGTAAGCTGATATTTTAGTCAGAAACGAAAAAGAAGACAATTTTTAATATTTTGATATGGTTGGTCAGATCAATGGTTTGTACATCCTTGATTTAAATCAATACGTATATTTTGCAATGTTTTGGAAGCATATTTAGTTTCACATCCACTTTATGTAACAAGACAAAAGAAAAACATAGATTATTTGTTTTATTTTTATTGCTTCTCATCCTTTTATTATTAGCTAATCCCGACGTTACAAATATTTATATGTTTTAAAAAATTTCAGCGTCCCCCTCCGATGGTCCCTAAATATATACCTAGGGTTATACCTTGCAACCTTTTGCCCTACGATAGCTAAGTGCCTGAAGACTAAATGGCAAATGAATCGTATCAATATATTGAAGATAATTCATTTTCAGCATCAGAATTAGTGTAGAGTTTTGTGTATTCTCCATTTTGTGATGATTAACTACCTTCGTTTCAATCAGTGATTAAAATTTGCAATCTCTTTTTGATTTGAAAGCTATATTTGATCATTGGCAACAAATCGAACTATTGTTTTCAAGACCTTTGCATTAAAATGTTGTAGATTTGTAATTGTTACGAACGAAGGTGCCAAATTTTGCAAACGCACCGGGTCAAGTTCGACGGTAGAAAGGCAGGTGTCCGTGTGGCAATCATCGTCTCGAATTACAACAAATTACACGATATTTGTACAGTTTTATTGCTGTAACCGGCGAGATATTGATTTCTCTATTTGCAGTGTGCTCTATCAAATTACGCCAATAAAAGCAGCAAAGAACCGCACTCAAATCATATGCCCTAATAAATAAAACAATCTGCGCACTAAAGCAAACACCACGAAAAAAGTTGCCCCCGCGATGCTGTGGGCAGAAGAAAGAACATTAATGTACACTTAAATATGTAAACAGAGCAAATATGGGGGATGAAAAATTAGCGGCGAGGGGTGAAATACTTAGCCCGCCACTCAATTAAGGGACAAGTGGCGAGACAATGAGGCAAATGCGGTGGCGGTAATAGCACATCGAAGGGAGGGGCTGCTGTGAAAGAAATATGGTAATTTTATACTTTAAAGTTGATGATATAGGTGTAAAGTTTCCGGGAAAATATCACATTTAAGCATCGCGAAAAATGTTTTCGAATGAAACGATTAATAGCACATATGTTTACTAAGTATATTAGGCATCCGAAGAAGATGATCAATTTAATATGAAATAAAGAAACCAGTGTTATGGCTTATAGGAATTCTTTGGATGTAAAAGGAAAAGAACCATTACCTCGTCATGTTTTATAAAAATATTTATGTAGGTAGTTTGGCGCGTTGGAATTTATTAATTAAATATCATCTATCCTGCATTGAATAAATAATTATATAAACTTTCAATCCAACTGAAATAATATTAAAATTAACAGTGTTAAACGACTGTGGGGAATATTAGTGTGAGAGACTCATTCCCCTTGCATCTTTAGAATCTTTATCGAATCTTTATATGGGTGAATCGCGCTTTGAAGCCTTATTTTATTTCATCCATCGTAGTCAAATAAATTTATTAAAAATAATTCTGCTATAATGTAATAAATATTACTTCTCAGAGTGGTTCAGAAATAAATATTTAATATTTTTTTTCATATTTTCGTCCCAGATTTATTGTTCAATCTAATTAAAATCATTGTACAGTTAGCCAGATAGGCCCCATGCTATAGAAACCCGCCTTATAGAAGACTAGGCGCCCATACAAAAAAATATTTTCTTTCAAACACTTTTCCATTTACATATGTTGTATGACCTTGTTCTATTTTTAGTTTATTATATATCTGAAAGATGAATTTTACGTTTTTGCAGAAATTATAGATAAAACTATCGCACACGCTATAGAAAATCGATCATATCAGGAAGCGCTGTAGGAGGGTTGACTGTATAGTGAAAAAAAAACATTATGCACAAAAATGTCTTTAATGATAAATGAGAAAAATGACAACCTCAAAATTCAGCATTCAGGTCAGTTAAAATAAATGTTACTATATTTTAATATTAAATGCCCCTGATAACTCTGAGATTTGATTATTATTATTTTTGTTTAAAATATAATAAAAATATATAGGATGTATGTTTTTGCACAAGAGTTACGTTACAGAGAATATCGCATAAAAAAGATAAAAAAAATCCTATTCATGTTTTTTTTGTCTTAAACGATTTGCACTTTACTTTCATGAAATGTTAATATATTATTCTCTAAAAATAAATTATATGAATAAATTCATTTTTTCAGTTATAGAATAGATAATTTTCTTAGATATAGATTATTTTTTCAAGGGGGATCGCTACAATAAACGTATCCGTTAACGTAGAGCTTGAAATTGTTTTTTCATTATTATTAAATCGCTACGACAAATTTTTCAGCCGCCCCTTGCACGTCCACAAATATTATGGAGGTGGTGCATTATTCCACAGACAGATGCAACAACACAACAGTTAACTCTAGTGTGGTGACAATCGTACAAAGAACCGTCAGACCGTAACATAATACACGTGTAAACATAGCTGACAATGGCGATGGGTATCACAGTTCCCATGGACGATCCGCAAACAATATTGTTTTTTGTTTGCTCAAGAAAATTTCGGCTTTTATATATATTACGCATTTTTTCCGCTATTAATTAATCAGCATAATGAATTTGTTACGCTTTGTATTGCGAATTGCATGGCACAAATTCGAAGTTGATTACTTTGTAATGCTGCGGCTACATTATTCATGTAACGGATATGTACAAATCGAGGGCCCCCACAGAAGCCGGCTGCAGAAACTTGCAAGACAAAGAGTACAAAGCCTAAGAAGTTGGAGTCGCAAGTCAAACTTTGCATGCTAACAAAGGTCTGGGCGAAGATTAATTTAGCCCCAGACCTCGAGTGTACCTAATGCTCAAGTGAAACATTTACGTAACGGCTGAGCAAGGCTTAGTGGGCCTACCACCTGAATATCTTATCAACTTTGGCTAATGAACGAATCAGATTTTGCGTTAGACCCTAGTCGACGATTTCGGTAGGCCACATGTTTGCACAGTGACAACTTTGCCACGCGATTCGACCCAAAAATTACTAATTAATTGACGAAAGAAACTATTATCGATCAGAAAATATTTAAAAATAATATTAATACCCTACATATACCTCGATTTACACATAAATATACCGTGTACACTCAAATATTTTTTTACACTAACACATTAGACGTGTCGTTAGTGATAGTGTCACGTGTCGCGAGAATTTGGCGGTCGGTCTACCAGCGGCGTTAATAACTATTTTTTTTAAAAAAAGTCAAGATATTAATGAAAATATCATCAATAACTTGACTTGAAATGCTTGGGGTATATTTTCCCTAATAAATATACCCCCTTCGGACAACGCATTTGGTTTCGAGTGCCGTGGCATCATTTCCTATTATATCGTGCGAAATTTTAAATAAAAGCGTCATAAATATATGTCCTTATTAACCGATCCGTCTCGGCGTTGCCCAATGGGGTTTATTTATTATGAAATTAATATATGAAAAGAGACCCCAAGCAATTCAAGTCAATATATTGATTAATTCTTTATCAATATATTGACTTTTTTAAAATAGTTATTCATGATATTAGTAGAAAAATATCGAATTAATGTGACGCGTAAACGACGGAATATCGTACCGGATGCGAGCGAGAAAAAACATCACACCCGATTATTATTTTTTTTCGCAATTGCGAACAATAAAGGACAATCGTTATTTATAATTTTTATTCTTTAGACATTTTTAGACAAATACAAAAAGTTTGTGATTTGTTAGATTTATATTAAAAGGAGAGGAAAATTAAAACGACACGGCTGGAACAAAAAATCTACATATCAATGTTCAAACATGAACAAGAGATTAAATGTATTCTAGAAAAATCAAAAACTTGGAGTCCCTAATATACCCAATCGGCACGGCTAGGTTAATAAACATATTTTTTTCATTGTGGCTCGAATAACACAACAATCGGTGAAATAATACATCGTGTAAAAAATAATCTTGTGGAAATTTTGAGTAATAATACTTTATCAACACGGAATCTGTTTGATTAATATCTATGAATTAAAATTAAAATATTAAATTTTAAACTATTTTATAAATATTAGCTTAAAAATGCAAAAGAAAATTAAATTAATATAATAATTTATACAGTTTGTCTGATATGTATTTTAAATATACACATCCCTTCATTTACACGGTAAATAAGTTATGGAAATGATCTATTTGTAACACGAATTATTAATTTAAAAAAAAAAACACCACTCTCGATATATCTCATTATGAGAATATCTCTTGCATATTAATTAATTTATTTATTTGACTCCGATGGATGGATGGTATAACAGAAAGTTTCCAAAGCGCTTATCAGCCATATAAAGATTTGATAAAGATTCTAAAGATGCAAGGGGAATGAGATTTTCACTCTCCCCCCAGTGTCAAATCATGACACTGAGGGGAGAGTTTTCACTGCACACAAAATAATTGTATTTGAAAAAATACAATTATTTTGTGTGCAAATTTGGATCGGATCTATAAATTTTAAATCATCTTAATTTTACTTCCCAACCACGTCTGAAACGTATCGATAATCAATTCATGTAAAAAATAATATATTTAGCTTGAATTTCTTAAATAAATATTTTTTAATATCTATATTATAAAAAAGTCTTTACATCTTGCATGAGTTTTCGGTATTTATTAAAAACCTAAATCGACTAGGGATAAGTTCGATCAAGAAATCCAATTACTCGACGTTACCGTAGACAGTTTATAACATTTACTTTACAATGCCAATCCTAAACGTTGTTATATTATAAATAAAAAAACACAAAGCTTTGACAAACCTCAGATGATTAATAGTGAAGATATGTAAGTCTAAGAAAACTTCGACAAAATTTCTATATCATTAGTATTAGTATCTCTTTAAAATATTAATTTTAATCTAAGGTTCTTAACTCCTAACTGTTCTGTTTATTATTATTATCTCTAGAAACTTTTAATTGCTATTTAGAATATATAAAAAACTATGTGAGATATAAACTGAGAAAACATTATTCATGTACCGCGAATTATATTTTGAGAATATTTAAATGAGAGCAGAATTCGTTGCGGTAATATATTTGGAATATCGCCTGAAATTTCATTAAAATACATAAATAAATTTAAATATAAAAATGTTTTTAAATAAGAATGAGAAAATATACATGTAAATAAATCATCGATGCAAATATTATTTTTTTTCGGTAAAAATTCAGAGCACATCTCAGAGTGCATGCGGAAATATTTTTGTAAAACTTGTCGCATTATTAAATAGAATCGCGAAGCGTGAGTAATTCGGGGAATGTTTGCGCCAATCTCGACTATGCGGCTCGTTTTGCATAGCAAATTAGTGCCTGGCTATGGCTTATTGTTCACAGCTATTCGATAAGTATTATTTCTACAGGCTCCGGCCGCAGCGGTTCCGGGAAACAATGCTTTCGGCCAATTTGAAAACCAGCTGCTGTGCCGGGGAAAATCTCATAAATTCATGCTGAAGTTAATGGCGGCGAGTCTGGACAAAAAGCGACCGCAATGCTGCATTTCCAGTAAACCGGGTTAATATAAAATTTTCTGAAAAAAAATGGACGCGGAAATTACATGCATTTTTCGTGCGATCGGAAGTGGAGTCGACCGCGTTCGACTCGCGGCCGATCAATGGACGAGGCCGTAATTAAGCCGTCGTTGCGCGTTGAATTTTTGATCCGTCGGGAAACAATGAAATGTTTTGAGATTAAACAAAATTAAATCCCGCGTGGAAGAGGAACTCCCCCGGCGCCCTTCCCTCCGACTCACACTGGGTCCAGCGCGATCGGCAGCGAATCACACACACCCCCCAGGCTCACCCCCAACGCGAATCATTTATTTATGTTCGAGGAGCGAGGGGGTGGCGGGCGTACAGTCAATCTGATGCCCAAATATTGTTGCATATCTTTCGTTTAATTAAATCAAATCATTTTGATAGGGCATAAGCATGTGCTCGTTCGGTCCGTGGCGAAATTCGCTAATACATCGCGATTAATTCGCGTCAATGTATAATTAATTGTTAATTAAAACTCGATGAACTATGACGATTTAATAAAAATATTGGTAGCTATTTAGGATGATTACATTTTTATTGGTGATGAAAAGGTTTCATTCGTTTATTCGGCGATTTTTTATTTGTGCAATAAATTAGAAATGCGAATGAAACAATTTTTCATCGAAAATAAATCTACAACGATGTCTCAGTCTCTATATTTGCCGGATATGTCATCCCATTCCCGAAGATGAAATACAATATGGAAAGACAAGATTTTCCTACAAAGCTATGATGAAAATTGCGTTCCAGGAGTGCCTCAAAAATTAAAATATAATTTGGATTACAATACACTGTACTCATACGTCAATATGCATTTGAATTCCCTCATAAAAAATGCATTCGATTAAACCAATAATTCCCATAAAATTATATTTTTATACCGTCGGAATAATCTAATAAAAAAGAAGAAAGAGAAAATGCAATACGGGAGAATTAAAAAGTTAAATTTTTGTACATAAAGTGATTTACGATCGAAAAACATTTGAATTAATTCGGAGAAGCACAAATCGCGGCCCATCGTTGATTTTATGGCGGCCTACGAGTTGCTGGTAAAATCTGAAGAATATTGTACTTTTATTATCTATTATTATTTTCAGAACTCGCTTTCACATATTTTTCTTGAACGAAGTTTCAAGTTTTCATTCAAACATGAAAATTATCTTCGACTCAATTTTTCTAGCCAAGATTGTAAACATTGGGTTAAAGATTTTTTAATTTTCTAGCTATATGGATTGTTTTTATAGATTAATTTAACATCTTTCGGTCAAATATTAAAAAATGATGGTCAAAGGTTCATGAGGAAAA